>JALPQI010023564.1:0-13322 GCA_025490895.1 Thaumatotibia leucotreta
GAAATGTAGCAGGAAAGCGGACCCTGGCAAAGGCCGGGATAACGCTAGGTAGAAGAAGACCTAAGTTGCAGAATGCCTAAATAGCGCCTTTAGCGCCAAAAAATCACCATTGTATTTGATACACTCTGTAGACTAAGCAGAATATTAAGCTCTTTTATGCATCGACGATAAGAATGTAAGTACGTAATTAATCTATTTGCAGCTAAATGCACAGTCAAGGCTGCGACATACGTAGAATGCCAGGTCCTTCACAAGAAAGATTTCATAAAACTAATGATAACTTATCCGGATTTAGAAGACAAAATACGAGAGGAGATTGAAGAGAGGATCACACGTTGTAAACGCAGGGTGCAAACGAGAGAGAACAAGAAACAATTATCACTTAACATTTACATATCAAAGAAACTAAAGAAAAGCAGCATTAAATGTTTAAAGGACAAATTGAGATCTATCCAAGGTACCATACCATAAAAGTATTCTTCATTGTTTTTTTTTTAAGTAGGTACTTATTTACTACCTGAATTACCCCAAGGGTTTGCACAGATCTAGGAGGTATGCTTAACGAAGCCATATTATTTTAGACAAAATCACAAGCTTTAAAATGAATAGAACAAGACCAACCAACATTATTTGACTGACTCGATAATTCGCTCTGTGTAAAAGTCTGAACCCCCATTACAAAATTTTATTCATTTCGTTAGTATCACATGTAATGTGTCAAACTTGGCTTTGAAATAAAATGAAAGTAGACAAGTAGATACAAACGAATACCTACCATTATTATTTTTTTGTAGTCATTAAAAAAAATATCAGGTTCACATTTGATGAATATTAAACAAGTTTTCTTATATTTTAGGTGAAATGGTTAAATCCGACAGCGTCGATGATAATTTAGATCTGAATTGTCTAGATCTTTACATCTTATCTGAGCATGTAAAGAAGAAGACCACAATGTTTACCTGTATTAGTGGCAAATTTCCGTGGATATTAGAATCCGATTGCCATCTTGTTACATTTTGGGAGCTCTATATCCTATTCCTGGTATCATACATCTGCATAGTATATCCATATTACATCGGTATCATGAGAATCTTTCCTAAAGGCATCCTTTACTACTTCGAAATTGTCATAAACATATCTCTGCTATTTAACGTCGTCATTACCTGTGTTACTGCTGTTAAGACGAAAAAGAAATATATCAATAAAATTAGTGATATAGTAACATACCGATTAAATACATTGGGCTTTTATCTAGATTTGCTAGCAAATATACCTTTGGAATATATTCTTTGGGTCCATACTTACACGATGCACCGGAGCGACCACAGAAACCATTTATATTACATGAGTAAGGGAATAAAGTTGTTCCTGGTTTGGAGAATTTCCAGCTTTTTTGAAAACTTGGAGAAAAAGTTATTGTTAAATACTATAATTGTCAAAGTAAGTACCCACTAGTAATTAATGAAACGATACGTTTTTATATCGACAAATACGTTATTTTTAATTGAACCGACTGACATTTCAGGTTGCAAAATATTGTGTTTACATTTGTTTGCTATGTTACTGGTGTGGTGTCATTTTATATATGGAGTCGTGTTTTGTTCCGAGATGTTCCGAAGGCTCCTGGTACAGCAATGTATTAAATTGGGAAGACTTGGTACCAGAAGTCACTATAAGCAGGTTTGTAATAGGTTATTTTATTTTTATTACTCCTATTACAAGCCACACCTGGTATATTATTAGTTTAGATTACATAACACAATTTTTTTTAACTTTTTAGGCCAGAATTTCCTTTAGTGACGTCTGTTTATTTTGCGACAACCGTGATTCTCGCGGTGGGCTACGGCGATTTAAGTCCTGGGGACATGTACGACATGAGCTTCGTGGCATTTTTCAGTCTTTACGGTGTATTATTAATCGGATATTGTGTTGCTGAATTTTCAGCCGTCGTTACGCATTCGTCCAGGTAAAAACTGGACAACCTGTTATCGGTAATTCTCTGAAAGTTTCCCTACGGGCGTTTGTGCACTACACTGACTTTTACCGTCCGACATTTTACTTTTCCCCATTCCGGACAGTATTTTTCCGATCCGAGGTGACAACTCTGAAAAACGTGTTAATGCTTGTGCACTGCGTCCGGAATTGCACTGACTTTTACCGTCCCCGATAGTCCGATTTTACAAAATTGAACCGTAAAAAACCGGACTACCGATACTATGCCGCACCTCCAAGTAAAAAGACGGACAAGTGCACAAGCCAATCATCCGTTTTTTTTCATGCTACTATGCCGCACCTCCGAGTAAAAAGACGGACAAGTGCACAAGCCAATCATGCGTTTTTTTCATGCCATATCGGACCATGAAAACTCGGTCTGCCGGACAGTAAAATTCATTGTGGTGCACAATCGCCCTACGGTTGGCTCTAAGTGCCACGACCCGTTTCATACTGTTACGTTCGTGGGGTGGGTTTTCTATAGAAAATGTATAAATAAGCCACTAATTAAAACTGACACTTTAATTACTAATTAAAGGAACAAACAGTAAACTAAAACACTGATCACACACTTAACACTTTACAAACTCGCAGTTAGATTCGCAGTCTTCGCTCTTAATGTTAGCTCTTCGCTGTCTCGATAAAAACTACTCCTTCGGCCGGGTCATGCTGGGCTTTTATACAAAGCACTCAAATCTACAAAGTTCGAGATAATTCGTCTAGAAAGTTCCCGAGTTAGGTCGGTCGGTGGGGACTGTGCGCGAACATTCTAGAGTATCGCTGTCTCTTTCTACAGGTTTCTCTTTCATACCCGTCTAGAATGTTCTCTCTATAGCTGTCTCGTTCACATCCTTCCAGAACATTCTCTCGTGCTGTCTCTATCTAATAGTGCTTTCTCTTTCACTCCTATGGGAAATTTAGCTATATACCGATTTGTACTTGAGAGGCCCGAAAGGGGTCCTGAAAACGCCTGAAAACGGGTTTTCAGGTTATTGCGCCATCCGATAGAGGGTATCCTGAAACGGCCTGAAAACATGTTTCAGGCGCCTGAAAACGACGGTATCTGGGGTGAATATTTGTTTTTGTAGTATGTGAAAGAGGACCTTCTGAAACGGCCTGAAAACGCATTTCAGCCTGCTGAAAACGCTTCTAACGTGTCTAAAATCATATTTGTAGTTTTTATCATGCCACCGGCGTAACACTACCCCCCTCCCAAGACATGCTCGTCCCGAGCATCATTATTTCCGTGGTATTTGGCGAGCCGGTCAACGTGAACAATCTTGCATGGGCTTCGTAAATTCCTCCGAATCCGATATGTAACGTCATTGATCTTCGTAACCACTCTGTACGGCCCTTCCCAATTCGGGGACAGTTTCGGAGACTTTCCTTTCTTTCTCATAGGGTTATGTAGCCACACCAATGAGCCTTCCTCGTACCCAATTTGGTTGGACTTCCTGTCATACCTGGTCTTCATCCTCGTGCTAGCTTGAAGCCCGTGCTCGCGAACTAGACTATAAACCTCATCCATCCGGTCTCTTAGATCGCACACATACTCTGTTATAGACCTCGGAGCATCTGGTGGTCGTCCTGTTAAGAGGTCAGCAGGTAAACGAAGCTCTCTTCCGAAATTGGCATATGCGGGAGTAACTGCAGTGCTTTCATGGGTGGCGGACCTGTATGACATCAAAAAGAGAGGGATATGCCGGTCCCAATCTTTTTGGTGACTTTCGACTACCTTGGCAAGATGTCTCTCCAGGGTCTGATTGAATCTCTCAACCATTCCATCGGACTGAGGATGATATGACGTAGTTCTTGTCTTATGCAATCCCATGATTCGACAGGTCTCTTGGAATACCGCAGATTCAAAGTTCCTGCCTTGATCGCTGTGTATCTCCAGGGGTACTCCAAAACGGCAAATTACTTCATTGACTAACTTTTCCGCTATTGTGACTGCTTCCTGATTGGGAATAGCAAACACTTCAGGCCACTTGGTGAAATAGTCCATTATAACAAGAATGTACTTATTTCCAGAGTCTGATGTAGGGAACGGGCCTGCGACATCTAACGCAATCCTTTCCCAAGGTGCTCCAACATTGTAGATCTTGAGCGCCCCTCTGCTTCGGGTATGCGGTCCTTTAACTGATGCACAGCTTACACACTTTCTACACCAATCATCGACATCCTCGCGGCAGTGGATCCAATAAAATCGTTGTCGAATTTTCATTAAAGTCCTTTTAACTCCTAGGTGTCCACCAGAAGTACCGTTATGGTAGCTTTCTAAAACGTCTTTCACTCTTTTCCTTGGGACAATAATTTGTAGGTGGACATCTTTCCCATTCGCTGACTCCCATTTCCTGCATAATACGCCATTATGCATGACCAAACTATCCCATTGCGCCCAGTAGCTTTTTGTGACTGTCCCCATCGGAGCTACTTCACACCATTTTGGTTTACGTACGCCTGCATTAACCCAGTCAAAAATGGGCTTTATGTCGGGGTCTTCTTTTTGTGCATGTTGCATGGATTCATCGGTCCACTCCTCACTAACTGTGTCTGTTCGCAACATCCTCAAGCATTCCTTGCCCTCTTGTCTAAGACAATGCTTGCAGTCATCTGGGCAAGGCCTCCGAGAGAGGGCGTCCGCATTTCCATGCGATTTTCCACTGCGATGTTCGATTACAAAGTCATATTCTTGAAGCTGTTCGATCCAACGTGCTACCTGTCCTTCAGGGTTTTTAAACTCCAGCAGCCATTTCAAGGCAGCATGATCAGTTCTTATCCGAAACTTCCGCCCCAACAGGTATTTGCTGAAATGCTGTAACGTCTTAACAACGGCCAGCAGTTCCCGCCGAGTGACGCAATAATTTCTTTCTGGCTTTGATAATGATTTGCTAAAGTAAGCGATTACCACCTCATTATCTCCCTTCTTTTGTGACAATACTCCTCCAATACCTGTATTACTGGCATCAGTATCCACAATAAAGTCCGCTTCTGGATCTGGATATCCTAGTATTGGCGTTTCGCAAAGTCTTTGCTTGAGGTCGTTGAAACTTTCTGTACATCTCTGAGTCCAGTCGAACTGTCGCTTTTCTTCCGTTAGTTCGTGCAATGGCTTTGCTATATCCGAAAAATTCTTCACAAATCTCCTGTAGTATGAGCAAAGTCCTAAGAAAGCACGTACAGCAGTTTTGTCCCTCGGTATGGGCCAATCCTTTACAGCGCTGATCTTTTCAGGATCTGTCTGGATGCCGTCCTTGGAAATCACATGTCCCAAATAATTGACTTTCTGTTTGAAGAGCGAACATTTCTTTGGACTTAGTTTCAGATTTGCCTCTCGTAGCTTAGACAATACTTGCTCCAATTTATTAAGGTGGTCATCGAAGTTTTTACCAATGATGATAATGTCATCCAAATAAACCAAGCAAGTATCTCCTAGTAGACTAGCTAATATTTGTTCCGTTAACCTCTCGAATGTTGCCGGTGCGTTGCACAAACCAAAAGGCATAACATTGAACTGCCAGAGTCCTTTACCAGTTGAAAAAGCAGTTTTCTCTTTATCCTTATCCTTGATTTCGACCTGCCAGTACCCACTCTTTAAATCCAACGTTGAAAACCATTTCATTCCATTTAAAGTGTCTAGAGTGTCGTCGATTCGAGGCAATGGATAGCAGTCTTTCTTAGTCGCATCATTCAGTCGGCGGTAATCGACACAGAATCTCATAGTGCCGTCCTTCTTCTTCACCAAAACCACGGGGGAACACCAAGGGCTTGTCGAAGGTTCAATGATGCCGCCCCGTCTCATCTCCTCGATCATTTCTTCAACTTCCTTTTCTCGTGCCACTGGAACTCGTCGAGGTCGCTGCCGAATGGGCATCACTTCACCAGTGTCGATTTCATGCTGGACTACGCCAGTTCTTCCAATATCACTGTCATGCGCAGAGAATACATTGCTATACCGCAACAATAACTGACGTGCTTTGACCAGCTCTTCCTGAGTGAGATCATTTCTTGATTCGCCCAACAACCCTTCTATGTCCGTGGAAAGCAAGGAATCTTCAGATTCCTTATCCTTGGTAGGAGCCTGACAGCTTTGTATCCAAGAGAGTTCCTCACATTTTCCAACCAAAGTACCTTTGTTAAGGACACACTTGGTATCACTGAGGTTGAGAACTCTCACAAATGCTGCAGGTGAAGTTGTAACCACCGTACGCGCTGCCATCCATGGTTTACCGTTGGATACTTTTTCTACAACTACGCATCGACGACCTCCCTGACTTGATGTTCCTGGTAAACGCACTGGGACTAGAACCTGTGCCTTTGGTAGGAGAACAGTTCTTCTAGAGCAGTAAACATTCCCACTAATTCCTCCTTCCATAGGAACCTCATCAAATCTAGTTTTCAGGACTCCAACTTCCATGTCAATTTTATAACCATGGCACCTCATAAAATCTAGTCCAATAATACAGTCGTCAATTATGTCGGCAACTATCACTTTATGCCGATAAATGTGCTTGCCGATTCTTAAATCCACTCCTGTCTCCCCCTTGATGGGAATATGCTGGCCAGTGGCTGTAAGCAGCTGTAGATGCTTCGGTTGGACTACACGACCTCGAGTCAGGTGTTTCAGAAGCCGAGAATTAATCACCGTCCGAGAAGCTCCGGTGTCGATAGTAAGGTTACAGGGTATTCCACCAATTTCTCCCTTGACGACCAGACTATTCCCGTCGTTGACTTGTGAGATCACTACTGGGACATTTCGACCACCAGCCAGCACTCGTCCCTTAGTCCTGGCTCTTACTCGTTTCCCTGCTGCGGCTGTGGTCGTACAGAACCCTTATTCCTGGTCACAGGGGATTCATCTCGTTCTCTCCTGCTGCTTCTTTTCGGGCAACTAGTTTGTATATGGCCACGTTCTCCACAATGGTAACATCGTGGCCCAAACTCCCGACGAGGTGTAATCGGCTCCCTTGCAGATACCTCACGTAGCTTATACGATCTTGATGGATCTTGGCGTACAGCTTCAACTTCTAGGGCATGAGCTATGGCATCCTTAAGGCTTTCGTGGTGCCCTAGTCGTACTGCCGCCCTTACTTCCAAATCCCGGATCCCATCAACAAATGCCTGCACCAGCATGGTTTTTACTAAAGAGTCAGCTGAACGTTGGTATGCCTTTCTGACCAGCTTTTCAATTTCCAGGGCCCATTGTTGCAATGTCTCATTACGTCCCTGCGTTCTGTCTTTCAGCTGAGCTCGATAGACATGTTCTAGATGACTGTCTCCGTAACGGGCTTCTAATGCTTCTAGAAGCCGGTCATAAGTTTGTTCTTTTCCAAGAGCTTCTAGAATTGTAAGAGCCTCGTCACGAAGTGCCAGCGTCAGAGCCGTCATCGCTTGCTCCTTGCTCCAACCGTTTGCTTTGGACATGGACTCAAACTGTAGCTTGTACGCCGCCCACGAAGATGTACCATCAAAAGGAGGTGCCTTGAATTTTCCACCTCCCGGCACAGATATCTCAGGTGATATGCCGGTGGTACTGATGCCACTAGCTACTTTTAATTCAAGTTTCTGAAAGCGACGCTCGACCGCTTCCTCTACAACATGAATCTTGTTCTCCATGTCACTGAGCTTCCCTTGGACTTCGTACATTTCTTGCTTCCATTCAGTAGCAGCCTTGTGCAACTCTTGAAGAATCAATTTCGACTGATCTTCTTGTTTCCGCGACTGTTCTTCTTGTTTCCGCGACTGCTCCTTCAGGAGAATCAGAATAGTTCTGAGGTCTACGTCTTGAGTACTCTTAGCCTGCAAGCCAGACGGACCGGGCTTAGATGCAGTATCCTCACATGCTGGAGGCTCTTCACGTACTGCAATATCCTCCTGCGCTGCAGGTTCCTCACGTGCAGTTTGGCTCCGGGTCACAACTCCTTTTGGCTCGGTCTCGTTGTCACGTGGCGTTATACCCATTTTCTATCCCGCTTCTGACACCAAATGTTACGTTCGTGGGATGGGTTTTCTATAGAAAATGTATAAATAAGCCACTAATTAAAACTGACACTTTAATTACTAATTAAAGGAACAAACAGTAAACTAAAACACTGATCACACACTTAACACTTTACAAACTCGCAGTTAGATTCGCAGTCTTCGCTCTTAATGTTAGCTCTTCGCTGTCTCGATAAAAACTACTCCTTCGACCGGGTCATGCTGGGCTTTTATACAAAGCACTCAAATCTACAAAGTTCGAGATAATTCGTCTAGAAAGTTCCCGAGTTAGGTCGGTCGGTGGGGACTGTGCGCGAACATTCTAGAGTATCGCTGTCTCTTTCTACAGGTTTCTCTTTCATACCCGTCTAGAATGTTCTCTCTATAGCTGTCTCGTTCACATCCTTCCAGAACATTCTCTCGTGCTGTCTCTATCTAATAGTGCTTTCTCTTTCACTCCTATGGGAAATTTAGCTATATACCGATTTGTACTTGAGAGGCCCGAAAGGGGTCCTGAAAACGCCTGAAAACGGGTTTTCAGGTTATTGCGCCATCCGATAGAGGGTATCCTGAAACGGCCTGAAAACATGTTTCAGGCGCCTGAAAACGACGGTATCTGGGGTGAATATTTGATTTTGTAGTATGTGAAAGAGGACCTTCTGAAACGGCCTGAAAACGCATTTCAGCCTGCTGAAAACGCTTCTAACGTGTCTAAAATCATATTTGTAGTTTTTATCATGCCACCGGCGTAACAATACATTCTGTGTGGAACGCGGCAATTAGACCGCAGAAAAACTTTCAGAGAATGACCCTTATTTGTAGTTGATGTTTAGCAGTAGCCTCATAGCCTGTTATAGTTAGGTATGAAGCAACAGTGAATAGAATAGAATAGAAATGTTTATTTGCAAGAATACGTTATAAAGTGCGAAGTACGAAGATTTACTTTCAGTAGATAGGTATCATTATTATTTCATTCACCCTTCATTCGTGCATCGTCAAACAGTTCTGGTTAACAGCGGCCCTACAGCTAACTTTGTAACCCTCAAATTTCGATGATTTGTCTCTGTCACGACAAATCCTCGAAAGCGGATTACGAAGTTCGCAGGCCTGGCCTACTACCGCAAATTTCGAAATTCGTTTTAGAGCATTTATCTATCTCTATTCTCTATCACTCTGACTCCTTCGATGGAGACAGAGACAAATCCACGAAATTTGTGGATTTCGAAGTTCGCGGCAGGACCACCTGTTTTGAGCTAGCTGCCACGAGATGTTCGCTTTGAACAAAACTGATTACTTAATTAGACATTAATTCGAGCAGGTAGTCATTGTCAGTGGAACGAACCTATTAATTACAAATTAAACTCTCCTGCTTTTTCTCAACCTTCTAAATACTTCTTCCAACAGGACAAAAACTGCCTTTTTAGAAGTGATACTTACGATTGATAAATTTATGGAAGAAAACAAAATGCATCGATCTATCAAGGAAAGAATCATGGCATTCTACGAACTGCAATGGCATTACAATTTGGTATTATTTTATGCGTTTTTATTTGGATTTAGATTCAATATTATTCAAATAGCGTGAACACATTGGCACAGAGTGCCATCTCCAAAATAAGAAGGTTAAACCGGGTGCAGGAAACTGCGTAATTTTTGAAGCGTAATTTTCGTAATACTAATAAGGGAACGTACCCCTACGTACGTGACCCTACTTACTTTAGTACGTGACCCTTTTTTAAGCTTTTTTGACCCCCCCTCCCCCTAGTGACCAAGCGTAGTATATGCCAAGACACCCCCCCCCCCCTCCTCCTCGTTTTCACGTAGTATTTTTTGGTCTTTGAAAACGCGTACTACGAGAGTGCAGGCGTAGGTTAAATAGGAAATTTAAATTGTAGAATTGTACTTTTGGTTTAAAAAAAATATATGTATTTTAGTACATTTGTTAATGCATCAAGGGCGGTTAACAAGGAGAGTGCCTCTGCCTGTAAATTTAATTTTGTTAATAAAGCTTCATCAGCTCGAGTTTTGCAAAAGTCACGTGACAAGATACCAGACCCCTCTCCTCCCCCTGGTGACCACGAGTGGTACTTTGACGGACCCCCTAACAGCCCCCTCCCCCCCTAAACAGGTCACGTAGTATGGGCATGTTCCCTAAACATAAGGGGTTTGGAAAAGGGACATCATGCATTATTTGGCGTAGAAACTATTAGTACCAAGCGCGATAGTTAGATAGGTGCTAGGGATAGATAGTTGAGATAACGAAACGTCTGTTTTAACTCAAGACCAAAGAGCTGTGGACTAATGATGAGCCACCGCTGTGTTATTAACGCAGACTTACTTTCTGACCGGCTCACTCGCACCAATGACCGAGTGCGAGCGGGAGGCGTAGAAGTCGGCGATAAATAACGCGGCGGTAGCCCATAAGCAGAATGATGGCAGCTATCGCTATAGAATTTAGCGTATCAGCATTCCGACACAGCGAGGAAATGCCAGAAGAGCGTTTTTTACATCCAAGTTATTTTTAAGTAGTACCTTTATTTTTTTTTCAATAGCCTGATGTTGTGTCCCACTGCTGGGCAAAGGCCTCCCTTCTCGTTTTCCATTGTCCTGTTGTTGGCGAGATCCCGCCATTCTCCGTATAACGTGACCATGTTGTCCAGCCATCTCCTTTTCGTACGCATATTTTCTTTATAAATAAATTGATTCATCTTCTTCTTGTCCTTGCCCTTAAGGTCTCTGCCCACAAGACCATACCATAACATGACCGTAGCATGAACGTATCAGACAAAATACTATTATTTGTATTAAAAAGTATGAGACTGAATTGGCCGGCGCCGGAACGTCGTAGTGGGCATAGTCTAATACTTTTCAATACAAAAAATATTTTTTTGTCTGACACGTTCATGCTACGGTCATGATATGGTACGGTTTAGTGGACCTTTAATCCCAGTTCATCTAGGGTCGGGGCTCCTTGTGCAGCGGCGCCAGGACCTTCTATCCCGGGATGTCATTGGCAAAATGTCTTGGGCCTTTAGATCCCTCTCAACAGTTATACAAATAAATTGATTCATATAGACTCATATTAATATATCATCTCAATTTAGGGCGTGGAATTAACAAGCGACAATTGGCTAGAAAAAACTGTAGTGCCTGCCGAACTACGAAAGAAAGTACTGCACCAAGCGCGATTCAAAACACTTACGTCCATAAAATTCTTTCAAGTCAAGAATAAGGAATTTATTCACACTCTAACGGAATGTAAGTTCCTGTTCCTGTTAGCCATGTTTTGTATTGCCGTAAGGATTATTAACTGAAATTTTCCCTAAAAAGGTCTTGTATTCTAGTATTGGGTCAAAGCGTAAAAAATGAGTAAATTTCTAAAAATCGCGACTCATGCAAAGTCTGTCCGCGATCCTTACACGGGGTAAAAACTCTTGAAAAGTCAAGACAAATGCTAACATATTTAAGGCAACCCACCGTCTATTTAGTGCTGTATAAGTTCTAATACGGCTCTCTAGATACAGCAAATGGACAGTTTTTTGTTTAGGTATTTGTGCTACTATAACACAGCGGGTAAACCGACATATATCAATAACATACATAGGTATATCAAAACTTGACTGCTTAGGAATAGGTACGTTTACGTTACAAATAGGTACCCTGTTGTATTGATATTTTCAGCGGCAAGAGATATAATACTTCCTCCTGGAGAGATAGTTTACTATGGCGGTACTGTGTCAAGAGAACTCTACGTTATAGAAAGTGGATACTGCTTATTGACTTCCAAGGAACTCAGAGAAACGAAGAAAGAACGGATTATCGGTCCTGGTAATCATCTAGGCCTCCTAGTTCTTCTTTATGGAGTCCCTGCCGTAAGCACGGTGGTAACTTTGACACATTGTAAGGTATGAATTATTTTTATTTTGATGGTACCGAAGTCGGGTTACGTTAGCCCTAGGGGGTAACATTGCCCCACACGAAGAAAACCGCTTTGATTGACTTATAATATTGTTTTAGTTGATGCCTCAGGCCAAACGGCTTCAGGGGCTGAGACGGCTCACACTTTTGTCCCATGTTATATGAATGTTTTATGTGTACGTTGAAATAATTCTTAATAAACATAAATATTATACACCTGTTTTCAGTTAATAAGCATTGGACATTCAGCGTATACTTCAGCCTTAAGCCTTTTTCCCGCTATGAAAGAACATGACAACCTGCTTACACAGAATGAACTACAGTATATAGAAGAACTAGCAGCGTCGCAGTGTGCTGACGACTATTTAAAACATCACGTGCATAGTGTAGATAAAAAAATCAAAATAACTAGCATGTTTCAAAACTTTTTTGATGGTTAGTAGATAAGATACTTATAGTTGCAGATTTCTGAAAATGAAAATTTTTGACAGTTTAGAAATGAGCCTTATATATATGACGTTAAGACTTAGGAAAAATGGTGAGTCTTACCCTCATAATAAGGATTAATCTATAACTGTCAAAAGCTAATTCTTAAAAATCATAAAATTTAGTTTCCATTTGATTGACAAGGGTAACACAAGGTCTAGCGTCAAAAGCTCAAAAATAAACGATTTTACAGTTACGTACTCGTAGAATATACATAAATGTAGACATCATGTGAAAGTAGTACAACATATCAAAAGGATTGGCTGATAAAGGACGTACCCACTATAAGGAGGAGTTTAGCACATAAATAATAAATAGTTTTATTTTACAACATGTTACAACAGTTATTTATGTTGGACATACTTTGGCCGGATTTTTATAAACATATATTTCGTTTCAGGGTCTTTTATAAATGTTTACAATCATTACACTAATAAAAAGCAAAGTTACTTCAAGTCATACAAACAATTTAAAACCCTGGAATATATTGCCCCATATTTATTGATACCTATAGTTATAAAACCGGACGGCATATTCCTCAAAATTTGGGCCATGGCACGGGTGACAGCTGCATTTCTATTATGTTTATTAATACCTGTAAGTTGAATGTATATTTGCTACGTCCAAACCCATAAGAATTATTCCAGTATTTTTCAACTGTCTAACTATCACAGTTCACGAGAGCTTACATTCTGGTGACGGACAACGGAGCCTTAGTAATAGGGTCCCGTTTTACCCTTTGTGTAGGTACGGAACTCTAAACGAAAAAAAATAAAAAAAATATGGCTGATTTTCAATAGCATTTATTGACACGTATCGTGAAACACGTTCGTAATTTTTTTTACGTTAATACCAATAAATATCTGTAATTTTAACTAAAATTGTACCTACATGAACTGAAGGTTTAAGGTTTTATGTTGGCAATAAGACCAAGATTGTGTTCTGAA
>JALPQI010023565.1:0-11378 GCA_025490895.1 Thaumatotibia leucotreta
TATCCATGTTTTGTATTACGTATGCATTAATTTATTCCCTAGTTAAAAGTATGTGATTTATTTTCATTGTACAGTTATGCACCACCAGTTTCTTAGCTTCTTTTTCTACATTACCCGCTACCCTAAGGTTGTCTGGAAGAGATAGGTTTTTAGCGATAAGACCGCTTGTTGTTTACTTTATACAAAAGGCATGAGTATATTTTTTTATCAATAGCCGGCATTAGGAACTTTCACATTATTTTAATTTTTAATCATTTACATACATAACAGTAGATTAATTATTTCCCTAACAAACACTGTCCACTGTTTCTTCCGCAGTTTCCGCTGGATGAATAATATATTTTAACAAATTAAAATTACCTCTTCAATTTTTTTTTTATATTTTTATTTTCAAAACTACAATTTATGTACATAGATTAAATCTAACTAATCTACTTAACCTAACCTATATCTAAGATTGGCCCTTGTGGCATTGTACCGAGGATGCTGGCGGCATTTCCTCGCTGTATCGCAATACTGATGCGTTGTGCGAGGAAGTCGCCAGCTCTTCGGTCTTTAGTTACATCAACCAGACGTTTCGCGATCTCAGCAAACAATTTGCATGCGCTGGGGCCCCAAGAACCTAAAGTTTCTACGCCAAACGGTACAAAATCGTACTCTTTGCCAAGGCCCTTATATTTAATTAGATTAGTTTCATTTAATTTATTGTACAGTTTTGAAAATAAAGACGTGTTAAAAAAAGCAGATTAATTTATCTGTTAGAACTTTATTACATGAAATAAATGTCCCTTACATTTTATGTTATTTTTATTTCTATCTTTAACGCCGAAATCATTTAAACATTTGCTGAAAATAAAGGCTTAGTATTCAATTATGATGAAAATAAATAATTCAAAACAGACGAAACAGAATCTTTGATAAATACAAAATTTTATCCCGATTCCATTAGATAGAGGAAAACACATTCAAATATAAAACATCGATGTTTGAGATATTTCCCTAGTTGCCAGGGTGTGAACAAAAGTGATTCTTGAATTTGTGAGTGATGACTCACTAATTTTTCGTCGCCAGAACGAGTGATTCCACAGGCCGCATATTAGCACACTCATGGCATTAACCCCCATATTTGATTAACTAGTGCCGCCTTCTAATCCTAATTAACATCATCTCATCACCGTACGTCCCTAAATATGGTGAAAAAATACCGGTGAGATTCAAAAACCCAGAGCTCGTCATCATGACAGATAGGTATCTTCTCTGACCTGAACATATTTTCACGCCTTCCGATAATAACTTATAATAATTCCACGCAGTCTGTTCCTATGATCTGTGTATCTATTAATCACAGACTCGCCCCAGACGATCCATAACCAATCCACGGCGATAGAGGCTCCATCAAGCCTGTCTACGATAAAGGCTCACTGTCTATGAACATTCTTACCATGAGTGTAGGAACAATATATTATAATAAATAAATATCTTGGGAGATCTTACACAAATCGACTTAGTCCCACGGTAAGCTTTATTAAGGCTTGTAATGTGGCGTACTAAGCACATATAGACAGACCAAGGCCAAGGAACAAAATAAACAAAAATTATAAATATACTTTAATAATAATATAATTGCGAGCTTGTGGCGAGCTGTTGGGGAGTAACGACCCCACGGACCCGAGTGCTCCCGAGAGTCGGTCAGGGTCCCCGCCTCCGGCGTGTCTTCGTCGGTCGGAGTGGAATCCCAAGGGGACCCGTAGGACTCTCAGCTCTGGCTTGCCTTAACTGGCCGTCCAGAGAGGAGTCGTCAGAACTATATGCACCAGGGGTGGAAGTGTAAATTTGCGTAAGTCGCGAGTTGGTGCAGCGGCCGTCAAGCCACTGCTCAGAAAGCGGTGTACACCTCTCTACACACCTGAGCCGCCTACACCGGTGTTGCCCCTGGCTGTCTCTTGTGACGGCATTTACGGGGGCCCATCTAGTCGGCGGCGAGTCACCGCCTGCCTCGATAACAAAGAGAAATCAATGTTATGGCAGGTATCCGGACCTCTTTTCTATAGCTCTATTTCTGATCCATCCATCCTCCATCACCATAGCCCATTAGTCTTTTCCATTCCTTCTCAATAGTCTCTTCTCTATACGCCTGCTGGGACCGGTTTACGGATATGTATTTGTGCCCGTGAGGTCGCAGCAGGTGTACAACACAGCAAATTTCTCCAAAGGGCCTCTACGTGTTGGATCTGTATCCCCGCGCAAGCCTATCAAAAAACCGGGATTTGTAAGCCCGTGATCCTCAAGGAGATACAAATATAATTTCATAAAGGACAGAATTTAAATTAATTTAATTCAATATAAATTATCGAGATTTCGAGTTTTTATTTGCAATTTTGTTACTAAAATGTGGTCCATGTTTCATTGTAGGTACATAATTAAGTTTACTTTTAGTCAAATGATGATCGTATACAGTTTAGAATATGTAATGAAGAATAAAAACTATCAACAAAATGTGTAAGGTGGAAGTACCAGTGCGTAACATGTAAACAGAGAATATTTATTTGTATCGCGATATTTTGCTCATATATAAATCCACATAAAGCATTGTCATGTGTTTTGGGAGAGGAGTTTGTAAGTTTTGTTAAATAGTATTTATTTTATAGGGTGACGATATAGATATTTCTCAAAATTACAAATTATCTGCGTCAACTCCATTGTACGAGTAAGTGTCAGGTCCTTTTGCTGGCAGTCCCAATAGATGGCAACTCACTACAAGTTTGAATGTCACATATTGGGACTTTGAAATATTGACACTCAGTCCTAATAAATGTCAGCTTTATTATTATGCAAATAATTTAGACATAAGCTAATTATTTAAAAGTTGGGATGTGAAGCATTAAAGGCACATACATTAATCGTTTAAATACCTCAATAGTTTACTTTATCTTATTGATGGCAACTCAAGCTATGATGATGAGTAGTACAGCGTCGGGTACTAGTATTTCCACCTTACGTAATGTATTTAAAAATAGATTTTAGGTAAACCTTTAACCTACTTATAATTAAATTTAATGACAACCGGATTCCGTGACAACCAGAGTCTTTCGCAGTTGATTTTTTCTATGGTAAGCACACATCTGTTACGATATTGTGGGACTACTATGTGAGAGTCCACTGCAGGACGTAGGCCTCTCATATTAACTGTCCTACGCATTAGGAGGTAAATGCCCATAATCGCCACGTTGGGCAAGCGGATTGGCGATCGCAGTAATGTGTCCACTATGCAGGCGCGGATCCAGGAGTTCGTTGAGGGGGGGGCACTGCCCTACGAGATGATAGTATTGATCCAGGACTTCGTTGAGGGGGGGGGGGCACTGCCCTAATGAGATGATAGTATTTTATACATAAAACTGCACCAAGGTATACAAAAGTTCAGTGTGAGGGGGGGGGCAAGTGCCCCCATTGCCCCTCCCCTGGATCCGCGCCTGCCACTATGATGACGGTCCTGCCCATCATAAATCTTTTATCAAATAATGGTCAGTGACACTTCAATCCTTTGTCGACTCTTACGACACCCGCAGGAGTTGGGGTGTT
This sequence comes from Thaumatotibia leucotreta, assembly GCA_025490895.1. Lineage (NCBI taxonomy): Eukaryota > Metazoa > Arthropoda > Insecta > Lepidoptera > Tortricidae > Thaumatotibia > Thaumatotibia leucotreta. The sequence continues at coordinate 3,580 of JALPQI010023565.1, forward strand.
GGCAAATGTATTCTTACTGCCACACGCTTATAATTTAACTTATTAATAACTCATCAAAACTGAAATGGAACCCATATTATGCACAGTTTATAGAAGTCGGTCGCCGGCGCAGGGCTCCGTGCTCGCGTGTTCGGTAACCCCTTTAATTGGGCGGCAGTACCGCGACTCGGCCCGGCCCGGACTGACTTCTAAGTCAAATTATTTTAATACTGAAAATAAAAAAAACATCCATTACTATCATAGTTCGACTAATTATTCCTAAAAAAATATAATTTATTTATTAGAAAAAACTACATTACGTCTTTACTAAAATGCATCGTAATGATTTTACAATTTTCGGTTATTTTAGCTTGTGGTATTGTCCTTATATTATTATTGTCTATTAATTTATGAAAGCTATGTTTAATAATAGTATCCTCTATGGTTTTGTATTAAAATCAGTGAAATAAATAAACATTCATTTAATTCAGTTTGACTTTCAGTAATAAATAGCAATTTAAACAACGAAAATAACATCAACATATAAGTGACACGATTTAACATATCTTATTTTTTGAGAATTAAAATATAAAAAAGTATCTTTTGCGAATATTAATTGTAAACTGTCAAAATAAACTAAAATAAAAATAAAATCTTGTCGTAATTTACGTTTTATTTAAAAGTCCGTTTTCCATGCTGATATTTTGATATGAAAGTCTGTAAAATAGATAGATATATACCTATTTAAGAACTGAAAGAACTACGTTATTAAAACATATTTACAATAATGTTTCGCAGCAAAATTAAACAAAGATTAAAGTTTTGATGGCTTTCAAAGTGATCTTCAAAGTCTTTAGTTTCTTCAACTTTAAGAACTTGACTTGTTGCAAAATGTTCGTAAACCTAAAACTAACTTTGAAGTCATTATAAGTTTCCAATTTGGTGGTTATAACTTTCTAATCCATATGTGACAGTAATGTTAACAAACATCGTGGAACCTTTTTGTATTCAGTTACTTCATCATCATCATATCAGCCGAAAGACGTCCACTGCTGAACATAGGCCTCCCCCAAAGATTGCCACAATGACCGGTCCCGCGCCATCGCCACCCGCATCCAGCGGACTCCTGTGACCTTTACCTATTCAGTCACTTACCCAAGCGAAATTTTCTTATTTTGCAATTAATTATGAGTATGATTTAATAATGTAAATGACCATGTTAGATAAAAAAAATTACCATTGCAATTCAGATTATGCGGCAACTTTATGAGACATTATTTTATTTAATATTTTTATATACTCGTATTTGTAATGCATTTTTATTTTTATTGATGCAAAAAAGTATTACTTACCTTATACTCGTAGGTATGTTATATATCGACCCATACAATTATGACTAAGTAATATTATTAAATAAAGAAAAAAGTATTACAAAATTTTGGCCAATCAAGCAACCATTATTTGGCTAATCAAATAAAACGCTTATAAAAGCAATGAGTGTAATTTTAGAAGAAGATAAGACGTCAAAGTGAACAAACAAGACAAGTCCACAAAACGAAGAAATTAACCAGTGTAGTTGTGAAAAGTGATTGTGCCCGAAAATGCGACTTTCTCGTCAGTATCTCTAGCTACTGATTAGTCAAGCCAATGCACTATTTGCTGCATTGCACTGATATTTAGCACGCTATCTTTTGCTAGGTTTTTGGGTTAAGTTCACAAACATACAAGGCTGCTTAGCCAAGTTGCCAATCGCTAATATAATATCGTATAATCGCTTAGTAGCGTATCGTAGTTTTCCCTCTCTGTCACTCTTTCATATTAGTGCGACAAAGACAGTTAGCTGCCTTTCGTTTACGATTGAGGTTTAAGCGTTAGCGATTGACTTGTCTAAGCACCCTGGAGCCCATTTCTCAAAATTGTAACTTGTAATACAAGAAGTGGAAGTCTCTTTTAGACACTATTAATTAGATAAGGACTTCCGCTTGTATTACAAGTTAGAAGCTTTCGAGACATGGGCCTCTGCACTGCGTATTAAAGTAATGTAGTATACTGCTTATTTAAATATATTATTTCGTCCTTCATTTCGATACAAAATCATTCTCAGTTCATACCAATGAAATAAATAATTAGAAGATTGACGCATTTATCATTCAGACCGGCAAATGACGATCGTAGGTAATAACTTATAAAAAACGCCTTTTTTTATAAGTTATTACCTACACTCGGCCTTCAGTATGCTTAGCACATGATTGGTATGTCAGATGTCTCCGCGAGATAGATTTTCCATCTTTTACTAACTATATGAATAAAAGAGTGTTGGATAGTCTATCTCGCGGCAATATTATGTTGTCGCACTAATCCTGTGTTAAGCCTAAGCCTACAGATGTCTACAGATGTCTAACCACCTAAAGGGTCATACGTCATATAGCAATTTCTATTAGTTAATATAATAATTTACAAAAAAACTGGCTCATTGATAACTAGAGATCGGAAAAATTTGCGTCATAGTTCATAATACTTGATTAAATGAATAATTAAACGAATAATTTCTTGAAATTTGATTTCGAAGCTTAAAGGTGACTATTTACAAATGTTTCCATTTCTGAAAATGATTAAATGATTAATTATTTAATCAACTTTAAAGTCATGTCCATATTATTGCGAACAATGACGCACATTTGTCCGATCTCTGTCGATAACACATTTTACGATATTTATAAAATTATAGACATTATATTTTTTTGGTATTATGTATCCAAAATTCCAAACTAATTTTTAAATATGATTTGAAACCTGTCTGTATTAACTACGGAACAACGACTTGTCTTCGACTTACTAACCTTAAGATAAATATGTAATGGAAAGCTAAAACGGTTCAGAAAGGTCAAATCTAAACCAGAGCTGATTATTTAATTAGCAAATCGTCAGCTTATAAGTTCACAACTCGGGAGGCCTCTGGGGTCTTTAGGAGCATTAATATGTACACGTTGATTAGGGTACGGTCGTGAATTATTCGTGCTAATGTAAGGTATTATGCGACCTTTTAACCTGCTTCCTATTACGCAAGCTGGGATCCTGACCTGGATGAGAGTAAGTTATAAAATAACAATTTGGATCAGGCACCCTTTGTGTACCTATATACCTAGTTTATACCTGAATAGAGGTGATTTTTTTTCTTTTTCTGTGGATTTTATAACAAGTTTATATTTTAAGATTAATTTTACTGATTTAATTTTAAGTTTTAGTTTCATCATCAGCCTATGATAGTCCACTGCTGGACGTAGGCCTCTCCGCATAAACGCATTAGGAGGAAAATACCCATAATCACCGCGCTGGGCAAGCGGATTGCCGGTCGCAGTAAGTGACGCTGCTGCCCATCATCAATCTTTTATCAAATAATGGTCAGTGACACTTCAATTCCTTAGTCGACTCTTACGACACCCGCAGGAGGAGTTAAGGTGGCGACAATTGTATTCTTATTGCCGTCACCATACGGCTGTTTTAGTTTGTAGTCAATAAAATAGTTAATAATTAATAGGTTTATTCAGAAGGAGGATAGCACCTACCCACCATTTCTAAAATTCGGGTTTTTAGCTACAGCGGCCCTACTGTGAACTTAGGAATCCGGAAATTTAGAGGATTTTTCTCTCTCACTCAAACGAAGGTGTCATTAGAGTGAGAGAGACAACTGTCACTCCAAGACAGAGAAAAATCCTCCAAATTCGTAAATTTCGACTATTTGTATCTCTCACTCTAATGACACCTTCGTTTGAGTGATAGAGAAAAATCCTCGAAATTTACGAATTTCGTTTTTCGCGGTAGTAGGCCAGATTACAAATCCTCCAAAACTCAGCAACACACGAATCCAGTGGAAATATTCCGCAACCTGGCAAAACGTTTTCCCGTAAAAGCGATCCGGATATTCCGGATGTAAACTTAATTATGAATAATCCGGTTGTTGAGATTTTAAAGCGTATGTGGAAGTGGAAAATAAATACTCCAGGCTTGGAGTTAAACCGTTTTTTATCCTTCAAAGACTATATTCTGGCCTAATTAAAATCTAATTTCAATCCAATGTTCAAACCAAAGAAGTAATACATTATATTATGAGTCGGTTGCACAGAAATTGTACATTGTTAACCATTACAGCACCCTCTAGTAAGAATACAAGTCACGACCCCAACTCTTCCCGCGGGTGTCGTAAGAGCCGACTAAGGGGTAGAAGTGTCACTGACCATTCTTTGATAGAAAATTGATGATGAGCAGCAGCGTTATCGTGTTTCGCAGTTGGTCTACATAGATACCAGCGAGATGGTACTTCCTGGTTTAATTTGACGTACGTAATGCCAACATTTCATTGCAAGTTTGAGAAAAGCACTATACAAATCTCGGCGAGAAACAAGGTTACAGGCCGCGCCTCAGTTCCTTCGGCCAGATATGTCTACTTGGCCTGTAAACTTTCGTTTCCCGTCCTCATAGTAATATACTATTTCTCAATTTGCTACCGCTATATTCTTAAAATCTAAAAATAGGCCCCCGTCTTTCCCCATAAGTAACTGATATCGCAAAAGCTCGTTTTCCAATTCCTCTAAAAATAGCCTACCTACGTGTACAAGTAATATTAGATGGCATTACCCCCAATCCTTTGATGCGGAAGATTGCGTGCGACAGACAGAAACGGTTCCCTTTTCATTTGCTAATCGGTCACACAGAACAAATGTTTGACTGTCTGTTACTATTGGTACTCAAATTTATGTCAACACACACCGGCAATGAAAACGGGTCAGGCGTTTTTTTTTTCATTGAAAATAATGCAAACATGGAGATTTCAAATATTTTTTAAAAATATTTATAGTGTAGGTAAAATCTATTTTTAAATCAGGTTGCATTGGAATTCCCCTATATTTTTGAATAAACCTAAAAAAATTCAAAATTATGGTTAGGTAGGTTTGTATAGACAAACGGGTTCCCTCTATCTGGCATAATTTTTTTTGTCCGAAACGCTTAGGACATAACAGATTTGGCATAATCTTAATGAGGCAGAAACATCACTTGGTATAAATAACAATATTTCGAACATTATTTTGCCCGAAACTATCTTGGCATATTATTATTTACGCCGAGTGTTATAAGACAGAATATAAAATTGGCATATAACATTTATAACGAATTATAACGAAAATTTCTGCAGTGAGCGAGCGAAGCGAGCGAACAAAACCTTCCGGGGCAGATCCGACTCGTATAGGCTAGGTTAGAAGGAGCACATGAATTATATTCTTGTATTTACCTATGACGTATTTTAGGTCAGAACTGTCAGAAGAACCAAGTACCCATTCTACGTCGAACACCTACCTAGTATTATTTTCCAATACAAGTTATTGATTAAAACTGCATCTAGAAACTTTCATTTGACCCAACAACCTTGCGAACTAAACAATTTGTCGTTAAATTCAGTCTCTATTTCAAGAACTTCAAGTTTACGACATCTAAAACAATATTCAACATAGTACGGGAAATCAAATGCCGTAATAAAAATAAAATCACATCGGTAACCTAACCCTTTGCACGTAGCACCCTGCAATACGGTCTATTCTCCTCTGGCAAGCGAACTTGGTACATTAATCTACCAAGTTATGACATGTTACCTTTTTACGACATTTCTAACAAGATTGTACGTGCCAACATAGCTTTGCCGTTGTCTTGGAAGACTTTGTTTACATTTTTGAGGACATTCATATGTTAAGGTGTTGTTTTCGGCGGTAAAGGTAAAGTTGGTTTATGGTTGGGAAAGACATGCAAAAATACAATTTGCAGAAAGAAAGAAATAGCTTAATCGGGTGCTATCTTAGTTGAAATCTTTTTTAGTGGTAGGTATTAATACCGCGGCTATTTTAAAAGATATTATAATATATGGTTGCGTAAACTCAAAATGAGAATTACTAGGATTTTAAAAATAAATACTTGCGTAGGTGGCTACCTACCTACTTTTCCTTATTATGCAGATTGTAGATAACACAGTAGCACATTGTAGCTAAGCTAACCAACTGTTACAGTTGTTACACTACCTAACTGATAACTATACCTAGATATTTTTCTAGCAGGAACGAGAGATTGACAAAATTAAACATCGACATAATTGTTATCGATAAGTTTTGTAGTAGGTAGTCGATAAATAAACTTAATAGAAAAATAATGCGCCTTAACTTAGACTAAATTACAAAAATTCAAATCATATTCCAAACGCTACTTTATTTTTTTATTCTTCTAATTAATACCAAACAAAAGAACAAGCTATGTGGCGTACCTTGGGGGAGGCCTATGTCCAGCAGCGGACTGCAACGGGCTGATGATGATGATGATGAAAAGAACAAAGACTAATAAAAAAATACTCTAACGCCATAGGCAATAATTAATATGAAGATGGGTCCTGTATTTCTTGGTTACCTGATTTTACAAAGTTAGCATCTTTGAGAATAGGGTGTACTCATCGATAACAGTTATGTCGATGTTCCGTTTTGTCAATCTCTCGTTCCTGCTAGGAAAATATCTAGGTATAGGTATTCATAACTGTAAATTTATTTAATCGTTATTGCACAAATTATAAATATTAGATGTCATATATAACCCACGAACTCAGCTTTCGCGGCTGATCCCTGTACCCCTCGGCCACTCGGTCTTAAGATATTGGGTGATCTTGGTCGTTTTTCTTTGGTATTATGACATCTTATATTTAAAATTTATATAGTATTAAGTAGTGTGACTACTGGGGAAAAATAAAAAGTACAAATCAAAATATTTAGTTAATAAATAATTTGATTTGTGTTTTCGCAATACGTTCGTTATTGCACAGTTAAAAGAAATACAAATGGCAGAATTCACTATCAGTCAACTATTGGGCCAAACAGATAAGTTTTAATATGGGTACAATGTATTCCATGTGAAGACTGTAAAAAAAACTACAAAATTTAAATTATTTACCCAAGATTTAGAACTATTTATCTGCACATTATATTATATATTTCTCTTTCTATGTGTTCCCACTTCCGTCGAATGTGATCCGTCTTCAACGTGTTTTCATCGGTTGGAGCGGAACCTCAAGGGGAATCGTAGGATACTCAGCTCTGCCTGGCTTGCCATACTGGTACCTAACTAGCTAATTGAGTAAAATCAGCAAACTGTTGGTAAAGCATGCACAAACATCCTTCCAAACTCAATGTACGAGTAAACGGGAGAGTAATAAAAAATTATATCCAGACGAATAATTCGAACTTTTTTATCGTAAAATAAAGTTATAATCAGCAATCACTAAAAATTAAAAAGCGTTTCAAAAGAAAACGGTGTTCTAAGCGCCCTCTATTGGAAAGTGTATGCAATCAAAACAATGACAAACCACATCATTCATTTGCACGCCATCTAGCGATGAGTAGGAGGACAACCAAGATATGCTCACAGAATAGACATCTACTATCAAGTAGTGAAAGTAAACTATTGTATTGTTTATGAAATAGGTGGCGCTAAACTCAATTTCCCAACTTAAATGTGTTGACTGAAAATAATAACAACTTACCAAAATAACAAAAGGCCGTTCACATTATTAAATATTTTCGCAGATTCTAGGGTCGCGTTTTCTAGCTTCGGATTTGAAACGATATGTAGTGAGTGTATGTTATTTGCCTATAGCGAAAAATTCAAGAGTAAGTAAATTAAGGTGGTCAAACTTGCGAGAACTGAAGGTAGGTACCTAATATAAAAAATAAATAACTGGGATATAAGTAAACTATCTCATGTTGGCATCATTTCCCTATACAAACAGACTATTC
>JALPQI010023566.1:0-16246 GCA_025490895.1 Thaumatotibia leucotreta
AACCAGGTCATCAGTTCGGCTTAGTTTCAGAGATAATGACATGTTTTGCAAAATAATTATTTTATCATAGCTCACTGAAAAATAGTTAATTAATGATAATAGTTTTCACCTTGATATATGCATTGATTAATGTTAGAGAAAATAAAAAAGTTTTAGATTTTTTTTTAAATGTAGTCTTTAACTACAATAGGGATGATAACTGTAGTTAAAAAAAAATATTTTTCATACCTCATGCTCGTCAAAGCCGGATTATATGTCCCATAAACCTCACGAAAAGCAAGACATTTTTCATCACACTTACTGCCTAAGTGCGCCATTGTTTGCGCGTGCAGCGGGAATAATAGAAAAGTGAAATTCCCTAGGGAGTAATAGAAATGTCAGTATGTTATTTCTTAAAACTTATTTTTTTGTCGGCAAGTGTGATGAAAAACACTCGATTATCGAAAACCGAAGCCGCGGGCACCACAGCCAACTAGATTCGCACGATGTTCATTTGTTAAATCAAGTAGGCTATGCCGGCACAAACTAGTTGCGACAAGTTGCAGTATCCATTTTATAGCTTTAACATTTAAGTTATTTAATTTCAACACTATTAATTTGCTGCAATAAATATTATCTACTAAGTATTACTACTGCTGAACGTAGGCCTCCCCCAAAGATTGCCACAATGATCGGTCCTGCGCCACCCGCATCCAACGGACCCCTGCCACCTTCACCGGGTCATCAGTTGACGTCTTTCGGCTGATATGATGATGATGATGAAGTATTACTAAGCCGGTTTTTTGTTGTCTCGCATATGGTGAGAAAAGTAGAGTATATACCTCGGGAATAAAACTGTTCTTTTGGGCGCTTGAATCCCTCACTGCACTCAGGACTCAGTCTTTATTCCCTCGGGAATTAAATCTATAAAACCCTCGCTGCGCTCGGGAGTAAAACTGGGAGTCCTTCGTTACATTCGGGATTCAATGTCACGCCCGTGACATAAAACAGTGCCTTATTCATTTGGTGTATAATCTACTATAACATTATGCTCGACATAATACACAAAGAATTTGTTACTAAAATGTAGATTGCAGTAATTTTTGTACAGAACTCCTATTTAATAAATTGAAAAGAACTCAAAAGAGTTGGTCATTTGGCAGTACTCAAACATGACGTCACTTTTGAATATTTCATATAAAATTCCATAGTGGTGATTGTTTTGACAGTTCGAAAAAAGATGCTCATTTGACTTGCCAGTCATCATGCCTATTTATTACTGGTCATGTCTAAAATATGGGAACTATTTGGACAGGATTATTGAGAGACTTACGTCTTCATGGTAGCCTAGTAACATCTGTGCTAAGTTGGGCGAGGCTGTAGGCAGGTTCTGCTGGAGGATGGACAGGACTAGTTCTTTGGTGCGACGGACTGAAGCCCCGGTAGGCTCTGATGATTCAGCGTCAAGGCATTCGACGAACCAGTGTCTGGAATCATTAGCATCAGTTACTGTAGGCCTCTAAGTACCAAAGGGCCAAAAATTGTCTTATATCGTCGGGGATAATGCAATAGCGATGTAACGAATATTCGCATTCGCATTCGCGAATATTCGCATGTTTTAAAATATTCGCATTCGTATTCGCATTCGCAAAAAAATTACGCGAATGTTGCGAATATTTTTATCTAATTATTTCATTCACTTAAGGCAGGAAGTACTACATTCTAAGTTGACCTTAATACCTAGATGTCTAGGCACAAAAACATGTGACTCTAAAAATGATACATTTTAACTGAATGATGAATAAAATGTTATATTTCAGTTTATCTAATGTCTAATTATCTAATGTGTGTGTATATGTATGTATAATACCCAATATTCGCATTCGCATTCGCAATCGCGAATATTCCTAAACCGATATTCGTTACATCGCTATAATGCAATACCGCGTAACTACCAAAGCAGATAGAGTTAAAATATCAAACAATTGACGAATTTACTCTAATTTGTTAGTAACGCGGTATTGCACTATCCCCGACGATATAATTATAATTGCCGATTTCTGAGAATTAACTTTTGACAAGTATACAGGGTGAAGGATACGAAGTGTTACCAAGTACATTTTATTAAGTCTGGTGTCAAAGTTACCTAATAGCGGCTTATTATAGGAAATATATTTTGGACACCGCGTTGAAGTCTTATTATATTTAGTTAGTAAATAATTTGACTTGTGTTTTCACAATATGTTCACAAAAATATCAACCAGCGAAGCCTATAAAAATCCCAGAGTACCTAGGTCCGGCCCGGACGGCCTGCAGCTGCCTGGCGGCGGCGGACGGCAGCGCGGCGGAGCGCGCCAGTATCGTGTAGTCAGTACCTAGGTCCCCGGACGGCAGCGCGCTAGTATCATGTAGTCAGTACCTAGGTCCCCGGACGGCAGCGCGGCGGAGCGCGCCAGTATCGTGTAGTCAGTACCTAGGTCCCCGGACGGCAGCGCGCTAGTATCATGTAGTCAGTACCTAGGTCCCCGGACGGCAGCGCGGCGGAGCGCGCTAGTATCGTGTAGTCAGTACCTAGGTCCCCGGACGGCAGCGCGGCGGAGCGCGCTAGTATCGTGTAGTCAGTACCTAGGTCCCCGGACGGCAGCGCGGCGGAGCGCGCCAGTATCGTGTAGTCAGTACCTAGGTCCCCGGACGGCAGCGCGCTAGTATCATGTAGTCAGTACCTAGGTCCCCGGACGGCAGCGCGGCGGAGCGCGCTAGTATCGTGTAGTCAGTACCTAGGTCCCCGGACGGCAGCGCGCTAGTATCATGTAGTCAGTACCTAGGTCCCCGGACGGCAGCGCGGCGGAGCGCGCTAGTATCGTGTAGTCAGTACCTAGGTCCCCGGACGGCAGCGCGGCGGAGCGCGCTAGTATCGTGTAGTCAGTACCTAGGTCCCCGGACGGCAGCGCGGCGGAGCGCGCTAGTATCGTGTAGTCAGTACCTAGGTCCCCGGACGGCAGCGCGGCGGAGCGCGCTAGTATCGTGTAGTCAGTACCTAGGTCCCCGGACGGCAGCGCGGCGGAGCGCGCCAGTATCGTGTAGTCAGTACCTAGGTCCCCGGACGGCAGCGCGCTAGTATCATGTAGTCAGTACCTAGGTCCCCGGACGGCAGCGCGGCGGAGCGCGCTAGTATCGTGTAGTCAGTACCTAGGTCCCCGGACGGCAGCGCGGCGGAGCGCGCTAGTATCGTGTAGTCAGTACCTAGGTCCCCGGACGGCAGCGCGGCGGAGCGCGCTAGTATCGTGTAGTCAGTACCTAGGTCCCCGGACGGCAGCGCGGCGGAGCGCGCTAGTATCGTGTAGTCAGTACCTAGGTCCCCGGACGGCAGCGCGGCGGAGCGCGCTAGTGTCATGTAGTCAGTACCTAGGTCCCCGGACGGCAGCGCGGCGGAGCGCGCTAGTATCATGTAGTCAGTACCTAGGTCCCCGGACGGCAGCGCGGCGGAGCGCGCTAGTATCATGTAGTCAGTACCTAGGTCCCCGGACGGCAGCGCGGCGGAGCGCGCTAGTATCATGTAGTCAGTACCTAGGTCCCCGGACGGCAGCGCGGCGGAGCGCGCTAGTATCATGTAGTCAGTACCTAGGTCCCCGGACGGCAGCGCGCCGGAGCGCGCTAGTATCATGTAGTCAGTACCTAGGTCCCCGGACGGCAGCGCGGCGGAGCGCGCTAGTATCGTGTAGTCAGTACCTAGGTCCCCGGACGGCAGCGCGCCGGAGCGCGCTTGTATCTTGTAGTCAGTACCTAGGTCCCCGTACGGCCTGCAGCTGTCTCGCCGCGGCGGGGTCGAGCAGCGCGCGGGCGAGCAGCGCGGCGGAGCGCGCCGCGGCGGACGGCAGCGCGGCGGAGCGCGCTAGTATCGTGTAGTCAGTACCTAGGTCCCCGGACGGCCTGCAGCTGTCTCGCCGCGGCGGGGTCGAGCAGCGCGCGGGCGAGCAGCGCGGCGGAGCGCGCCGCGGCGGACGGCAGCGCGGCGGAGCGCGCCAGTATCGTGTAGTCAGTACCTAGGTCCCCGGACGGCCTGCAGCTGTCTCGCCGCGGCGGGGTCGAGCAGCGCGCGGGCGAGCAGCGCGGCGGAGCGCGCCGCGGCGGACGGCAGCGCGGCGGAGCGCGCCAGTATCGTGTAGTCAGTACCTAGGTCCCCGGACGGCCTGCAGCTGTCTCGCCGCGGCGGGGTCGAGCAGCGCGCGGGCGAGCAGCGCGGCGGAGCGCGCCGCGGCGGACGGCAGCGCGGCGGAGCGCGCCAGTATCGTGTAGTCAGTACCTAGGTCCCCGGACGGCCTGCAGCTGTCTCGCCGCGGCGGGGTCGAGCAGCGCGCGGGCGAGCAGCGCGGCGGAGCGCGCCGCGGCGGACGGCAGCGCGGCGGAGCGCGCTAGTATCGTGTAGTCAGTACCTAGGTCCCCGGACGGCCTGCCGCTGTCTCGCCGCGGCGGGGTCGAGCAGCGCGCGGGCGAGCAGCGCGGCGGAGCGCGCCGCGGCGGACGGCAGCGCGCCGGAGCGCGCTAGTATCGTGTAGTCAGTACCTAGGTCCCCGGACGGCCTGCAGCTGTCTCGCCGCGGCGGGGTCGAGCAGCGCGCGGGCGAGCAGCGCGGCGGAGCGCGCCGCGGCGGACGGCAGCGCGGCGGAGTGCGCTAGTATCATGCAGCATTGGGTCAGACGGTCGCTGCCGCAGGGGCCCGGCTCTGTAAAGCGTCAACTGATGAATAACACACCTACCGTTTCAGTGCGGATGACACGCCAGGCGTGTCATGAATGTTTTTAACGAATGGCGTATGACACGATAGGCGTGTCATCATATTCTATAGCGTAAAGCAAGCTTGGCGTATCACAAAACAATTGTTCGCCGCCATAGATAAAAATTTTTGAAAATGGAACACGCAACGAATCGGTTAACTCTTAAGTGGTAAAGTCACTTCAAATACGAAAGCCCCACAGTAAGGGCGTTTGTGCACTACACTGACTTTAACCGTCCGGTTTTTTACGGTCCGATATGCCACGCCATTAAATGTATATAGCTTGTGCACCATACGTAATTTTACCGTCCGACATTTCACTTTTCCCCATTACGGACAGTATTTTTCCGATCCGAGATGACAGCTATGAAAAACGTGTTAATGCTTGTGCACTGCGTCCGGAATTGCACTGACTTACCGTCCCCGATAATTCGATTTTACAAGCCAATCATGCGTTTTTTTCATGCCATATCGGACCACGAAAACTCGGTCTGCCGGACAGTAAAATTCATTGTAGAATCGCCCTACTAGTCAAAAGTTTAAGTTCATTCCGTGATTTTGATGCATAGACTTTCGAGCGATCTTTTTCTTAACACGTTCCATGTGCAGCTAAAATCGATAGTGTCACCTCTCACGTGCAAATTTTCGCACAAAATTTCAAGCATATAACCTGGCCACTATATTAAGGTGGTTCGTTTTTCATACTAATGTATTTATTCAAATATGGGTTAATGAAGCATAGTTTTACAATGAAATCACTTAAATCGACAATCATTTCTATATTTGTTTGCGGCAAATTATGTTTCTGTAATATAAAGGATCGAATAATAGCTTAAATTAGTACTTTATTTTAATAAAGATTTGTCAATATGTGGGTCAACGACGACAGTGTCATACACCAATCGTACGTTTAGTGTGTGCGTTGGAAAGCTACGTTGCCAGTTGGCTGAAAATGCTACGTTGCCGCTCTGCCCTAACGCATTTCGTGCAGAATGTTATTTATTTTTCAACAATATCAAACGCAAGCGTTGCAAATGTTGCTATATAGGCCATATCCCCACGCAAAAGCCGAACGAAAGACCTTTTATTATAGAAATATACCTATACATACTAGTTACATTTATACCTATAAAACAGACATAAAAAAGTTGATTCACCTGCAGACATGTTTGTTAAATAGTTCATTACTATAGCGACCGGGACGAAAGGGGTTGCCGGCCGAAAACATTACGAATACTAATATGAATGGATATACCGTGTGTAAATCTAATACGGGCGATCAATCCAGGCATGGGATTAATTAGTGTAATCATGGATTACAAGGTTTTTTTAAAGTTACTCTTAATTTAGACCCCACATAATTTTTTTAAGATTATCGGAGCAGCAATGTAGGTACGAACATTTGTTATTGTTGATTTGGCAGTTATGTCATCTGCTTTTGAAATCAGCTGTCAACGAGTACTTAACTCGCGTATGTTGCTTTACATTGCGCGCCGAATTATTTTGTATGGAAAATTTTGTTGCTCTGATTTTAAGTAAAAGTTATTTGAATGTACTTATTATGTCGTAAACTAACACCCCTTAAGAGCTTCGCCCGTATTAGACTTACACCCTGTAATATTTAAACACTCACCCAGAATCAGCTTGGACAGTCCTAACACTAGTACGGAACGCCCGGCTTCGTTCGCGCTGCGTACTAAGGCCCGTTCCAGGGCCAGCGCTCGTTCGAGTATCGTCAGCACGTGCGTGATGCATTCTTCTAGGTAGTTCTAGAACAGACGCAGAAAACCGACTATTAGAGACTTCATCTCTAGTTAATGTACTATATCTGTATTTATATTAAATCAAATTTATGTTTCGTTTTTAATTAATGCATGTTAGCTGTAAGATGTTATAAACAAACACCGGTTTCGCGGGGGCAAATATGTACCAGTGCTAGTGATTCATTAAATATCGACTTAATATTTTTTTAACCATCATTATCATAACTAAACTAATGGCTAAGTTGGAATACATTTAACTATGTCCAAACCTCTTTCATTCATACTTATCGCAACTATAAACAACCGATATCTGACATTGACTGTGTCGAGTCACTTGACAACCATTGAATCGAATTCATCTTACTACAATATTATTTTGCATTCCGATCAATTAAATCTACCTTTTTGTTTCTTAAGGCGGCTAAAAATGCCACGCAAGAAAAAAGTATCCGGAAAAGAAATAGAACTGAGTCATAAAACAGAAATTCATCAAAACTGTAAATTGTTTGAATTTGCTCCAATTACTACAGTTGATCTAGAAAGGTTGTTTAATTGGCTAAAATGGATATTGTCACCCAGGCGACGAAGATTTAAAGACTGAAATGTAGAAAAAAATGTTGATTGTATATTATGAAAGTTATATTAAATATTAAAGATAGTTAATTCGTCAAAAAGTTTATTTTTGTGTATATAGTTTCCTTCTTCATTCAAATTCTTGAAATTACACAACGGTTGTACGACATTTTTATCGATATCAAATAATAAAATTAGTTTAATGTGTCCTCGCACTATTAAACGTCAGTACAGATTTGCCCCCGCGAAACCGGTGTTTGGTTATAAAACTATTATTTGAAAAAAAAAAGTCACGCTGAGTTTCTTGCCGGATTCTTCTCAGGCAGTGGTGTAGGGTTAGAACCGGAAGTAGTTTTTTTTTCTCTCATTCGCTATTTAGTTTAACGATTCAAAAGCGCTCGTTGCTGGGCCTAATTGAATAAAGAATATTTTGACTTTGACTTTGACGTCACTAATGTGTTATTAGGGAAGTAAAGGAAAAATTCAATCGGGTTCTAAAAAAAGGATATAATAGTAGATTGTGTCACAAGGAATCAAAATGGTAATTTCCGGCGTGGGCGTATATTGAATTCTGAATGGAGCGACGGATTCCACAATTGAATCCCGACCGTACGGAGGGATTTTAAAGTGGAATCCTGAGCGTGAAGCCGAAGACGAAATAATTTTGATACCTTGTGATGTACTGCTTTTCACACCACCAATGAGAAAAATAAAAGATATATATCTATATCACACATGTAATATTTATGCATATAATCGATTCTGAAGAAATTTTTATCAATTATGAACGTATTGTTTATATTCATATTTCATTGTAATTTTTTAGGCTGGCAATAGAAAGTCCTTAACAGAAAAGTGCCACTTTGATCCCTCCTAGCAGGAAAGAAAAGACCCGTATTCGAATAGGTGGTGTGAAAAATAGGTTATTTAAAAAACTAAACAAAACACAACTTTATCTTCTACAAACAAGAGTAATGAAAATAAACTCGATTACCCAAAGACCCTCTTGACCATACTTGAACAAAGACCCGAAACCTGTAGGCGGGCTGGTCAGATCCCAAACTAGTCTAGAACCAGGTAGATGTCTCACCTCCTGGTCATCCTGTGCGTCCACCATCGCCGGGACCTCGTCGAGACAGCCCAGGGTCAGCCTCAGGAGGTCCGTCTGCGAGTGCAGCTAAGTCTGACCAGCCAGATGTTCAGCAAGTCGAAGCAGACAGGATCTGGAGTAGATAGGTATCTTACCTCCTGGTCATCCTGTGAGTCTACCATCGCCGGGACCTCGTCGAGACACCCTAGGGTCAGCCTCAGGAGGTCCGTCTGCGAGTGCAGCTAAGTCTGACCAGCCAGATGTTCAGCAAGATGAATCAGACAGGATCTGGAGTAGATTCTCACCTCCTGGTCATCCTGTGCGTCCACCATCGTCGGGACCTCGTCGAGACAGCCCAGGGTCAGCCTCAGGAGGTCCGTCTGCGAGTGCAGCTGCGCCAGCACCCGGAAGCCGGGAGGGGGGGCGCTGGATGGCTCCCGCTCGGGGGGCGGGAAGTCTGACGGGGAGGGCTCGTATTGCTCGAGCCAGATGTTCAGCAAGGTCTTGTGCATAAATCACGCGAGGTCCTATAGAGGGGGAGGGGGTCCAAGAAAACATCACGAAAGATCGAAAGATCACGTTAGGGGAAGGGGGGCTGAAGCAGACCTCACGTGTATTTTTCTACGATGAATAAACTAAGAAATACTGTGAATTTCGGCGAACGAACGTTGAATGAGATAAATGAGATAAATACACGTGAGACTGCTAAGGGGGAGGGAGCCAAGAAACTCACCAAACATCACCAGGGGGGAGTGGGGGGTTCAAAAAGTAGCCGAAAAAACCTCGCATGATTTATGCATGAGCCCCAAGTTGAAGCAGAGGTACAGGATCTGGAATAGATAGGTGTCTCACCTCCTGGTCATCCTGTGAGTCCACCATCGCCGGGACCTCGTCGAGACAGCCCAGGGTCAGCCTCAGGAGGTCCGTCTGCGAGTGCAGCTAAGTCTGACGGGGAGGGCTCGTATTGCTCGAGCCAGATGTTCAGCAAATCGAAGCAGACAGGATCTGGAGTAGATAGACTCACCTCCTGGTCGAGCAATTTGCAATTTTGCGTAGCAAATTGCAATTTTGCGTAGCGGAAGCGGAGCGGTGAGTGGGGTGAGGGAGCGGCGACGAAGGTCACGACAGACAGACTATCTACCGTTGTTATTTTACCGTGTAACACTAAATGAAGTTAGTGTTTTGTATTTATTAGGTGTTTACCTACTTGTACACAATAATGCCGATAAATACTTAAATTCAATGAGGTGCTTCCTTACATGAAAAGTGTCCAGGTTTTCCCTGGATACTTCTTGAAACCCCCCCGGACGGCCTACAAACTAGGACAAATCCGGGGAAACCCGGACGGATGGCAGCCCTAAGCAGAGGGATAAGATCTGGAGTAGATAGGTGTCTCACCTCCTGGTCATCCTGTGCGTCCACCATCGCCGGGACCTCGTCGAGACAGCCCAGGGTCAGCCTCAGGAGGTCCGTCTGCGAGTGCAGCTGCAAGTTGAAGCAGACAGGATCTGGAGTAGATAGACTCACCTGGTCATCCTGTGCGTCCACCATCGCCGGGACCTCGTCGAGACAGCCCAGGGTCAGCCTCAGGAGGTCCGTCTGCGAGTGCAGCTGCGCCAGCACCCGGAAGCCGGGAGGAGGGGCGCTGGATGGCTCCCGCTCGGGGGGCGGGAAGTCTGACGGGGACGGCTCGTATTGCTCGAGCCAGATGTTTAGCAAGTTGAAGCAGAGGGACAGGATCTGTAAGCAAATTTAAATAAATATCTTGGGACATCTTACACGAATCGACCTGTCGCACGGTAAGCTCAATTAAGGCTTGTGATACCAGGCGACGATATATACACGATGATCGCGAGCATTGAGAGATTTTAACTATGCATTCTAGACATCAAAATAAACAAAAAATATTACGAGACATAATGTCAATTCCACGAAAAAAAAATTTTGTTTCTTTTTTTAGACTTTTTTAATGGATATAAAACTATTGGAAATGTTAAAAAGCATTTCCAATAGTTTTTATCATAACAACAATTTGTTAAAATTATTTTTTTAGGGACAGGTTTTTTCGTCAAGCTTATTCTTATTTTTTGATTGTCAGGCAAAAGGAGTGGTAATATTAGAACACATTGTGGTAGCATTGTAATCAAAAAGAAGTTTAATGACGAGTGACGTCGAAAAACTTATTAAGAAAAAAGGTTAATTATATCTGGAACCAAGCCGAATCCAGGAAATTTTATATAACATTACTTAAATACTCTAAATATGCTCAGGAATTCAGCATTAAAATCTTTCGGAATGCTCACGAGCACCGTGTATAATAGATAGATACATATGGATACTTTAAATACATAGACATCAATAACCAAGGAACAAATACTTGTGATAAATAAACACACAAAAAATGCCCTTACCGTGCTTCGTCACTATCAACAAGGCTACGGAGGCTGTCTACAGGAACCATATAAAGAGTACACTAGAATAAAAGTGACCTCGACCCTAAGGTCAATCACCTGGTGTTTCTGCTTCGGTCTCTTATACGGGCGGTGTATAGCGGGTAAAGCCACCTTATTAGCCACGTAGTCGACGTAGGGGTCCAGCCGTGGGACCCTAGACCCAGCCCCGAGGGAGCGAGAGAGGCGCGGCGGTGCAGAGAGAGATGAGTAGCTTTATCACGACCCTAAGGTCACAGACCTGGTGTTTCTGCTTCGGTCTCTTGTACGGGCGGTGTATAGCAGGTAAAGCCACTTTATTAGCCACGTAGTCGACGTAGGGGTCCAGCCGTGGGACCCTAGACCCAGCCCCGAGGGAGCGAGAGAGGCGCGGCGGTGCAGAGAGAGATGAGTAGCTTTATCACGACCCTAAGGTCACAGACCTGGTGTTTCTGCTTCGGTCTCTTGTACGGGCGGTGTATAGCGGGTAAAGCCACTTTATTAGCCACGTAGTCGACGTAGGGGTCCAGCCGTGGGACCCTAGACCCAGCCCCGAGGGAGCGAGGGAGAGGCGCGGCGGTGCAGAGAGAGATGAGTAGCTTTATCACGACCCTTAGGTCACAGACCTGGTGTTTCTGCTTCGGTCTCTTGTACGGGCGGTGTATAGCGGGTAAAGCCACTTTATTAGCCACGTAGTCGACGTAGGGGTCCAGCCGTGGGACCCTAGACCCAGCCCCGTGGGAGCGAGAGAGGCGCGGCGGTGCAGAGAGAGATGAGTAGCTTTATCACGACCCTAAGGTCACTGACCTGGTGTTTCTGCTTCGGTCTCTTGTACGGGCGGTGTATAGCGGGTAAAGCCACTTTATTAGCCACGTAGTCGACGTAGGGGTCCAGCCGTGGGACCCTAGACCCAGCCCCGAGGGAGCGAGAGAGGCGCGGCGGTGCAGAGAGAGATGAGTAGCTTTATCACGACCCTAAGGTCACAGACCTGGTGTTTCTGCGTCGGTCTCTTGTACGGGCGGTGTATAGCGGGTAAAGCCACTTTATTAGCCACGTAGTCGACGTAGGGGTCCAGCCGTGGGACCCTAGACCCAGCCCCGAGGGAGCGAGAGAGGCGCGGCGGTGCAGAGAGAGATGAGTAGCTAGGAACGACCCTAAGGTCACAGACCTGGTGTTTCTGCTTCGGTCTCTTGTACGGGCGGTGTATAGCGGGTAAAGCCACTTTATTAGCCACGTAGTCGACGTAGGGGTCCAGCCGTGGGACCCTAGACCCAGCCCCGAGGGAGCGAGAGAGGCGCGGCGGTGCAGAGAGAGATGAGTAGCTTTATCACGACCCTAAGGTCACAGACCTGGTGTTTCTGCTTCGGTCTCTTGTACGGGCGGTGTATAGCGGGTAAAGCCACTTTATTAGCCACGTAGTCGACGTAGGGGTCCAGCCGTGGGACCCTAGACCCAGCCCCGAGGGAGCGAGGGAGAGGCGCGGCGGTGCAGAGAGAGATGAGTAGCTTTATCACGACCCTTAGGTCACAGACCTGGTGTTTCTGCTTCGGTCTCTTGTACGGGCGGTGTATGGCGGGTAAAGCCACTTTATTAGCCACGTAGTCGACGTAGGGGTCCAGCCGTGGGACCCTAGACCCAGCCCCGAGGGAGCGAGGGAGAGGCGCGGCGGTACAGAGAGAGATGAGAAGCTTTATCACGACCCTAAGGTCACTGACCTGGTGTTTTTGCTTCGGTCTCTTGTACGGGCGGTGTATAGCGGGTAAAGCCACTTTATTAGCCACGTAGTCGACGTAGGGGTCCAGCCGTGGGACCCTAGACCCAGCCCCGAGGGAGCGAGAGAGGCGCGGCGGTGCAGAGAGAGATGAGTAGCTAGGAACGACCCTAAGGTCACAGACCTGGTGTTTCTGCTTCGGTCTCTTGTACGGGCGGTGTATAGCGGGTAAAGCCACTTTATTAGCCACGTAGTCGACGTAGGGGTCCAGCCGTGGGACCCTAGACCCAGCCCCGAGGGAGCGAGAGAGGCGCGGCGGTGCAGAGAGAGATGAGTAGCTTTATCACGACCCTAAGGTCACTGACCTGGTGTTTCTGCTTCGGTCTCTTGTACGGGCGGTGTATAGCGGGTAAAGCCACTTTATTAGCCACGTAGTCGACGTAGGGGTCCAGCCGTGGGACCCTAGACCCAGCCCCGAGGGAGCGAGAGAGGCGCGGCGGTGCAGAGAGAGATGAGTAGCTTTATCACGACCCTAAGGTCACAGACCTGGTGTTTCTGCTTCGGTCTCTTGTACGGGCGGTGTATAGCGGGTAAAGCCACTTTATTAGCCACGTAGTCGACGTAGGGGTCCAGCCGTGGGACCCTAGACCCAGCCCCGAGGGAGCGAGAGAGGCGCGGCGGTGCAGAGAGAGATGAGTAGCTTTATCACGACCCTAAGGTCACAGACCTGGTGTTTCTGCTTCGGTCTCTTGTACGGGCGGTGTATAGCGGGTAAAGCCACTTTATTAGCCACGTAGTCGACGTAGGGGTCCAGCCGTGGGACCCTAGACCCAGCCCCGAGGGAGCGAGAGAGGCGCGGCGGTGCAGAGAGAGATGAGTAGCTTTATCACGACCCTAAGGTCACAGACCTGGTGTTTCTGCTTCGGTCTCTTGTACGGGCGGTGTATAGCGGGTAAAGCCACTTTATTAGCCACGTAGTCGACGTAGGGGTCCAGCCCTGGGACCCTGGAGCCGGCCCCGAGGGAGCGAGGGAGAGGCGCGGCGGTGCAGAGAGAGATGAGTAGCTAGGAACGACCCTAAGGTCACAGACCTGGTGTTTCTGCTTCGGTCTCTTGTACGGGCGGTGTATAGCGGGTAAAGCCACTTTATTGGCCACGTAGTCCACGTAGGGGTCCAGCCCTGGGACCCTGGAGCCGGCCCCGAGGGAGCGAGGGAGAGGCGCGGCGGTGCAGAGAGAGATGAGTAGCTTTAGGAACGCTATGGTTAGGGGGTATTCTTCCATTCTAGTTTCGATCTGAAATGGGAATAGAATGTGATTCTCAAGGGATTATAACGTTTTATGTCGCCATATTACAAGGCTAGGCTCAGTATTCATAAGGGCAAATGGATGAATATCTGAGCGTTTCAACCGCCTAAATTTTATATAGTACACCGTGCCTCCTTCAAATGACAATATAGCACATTGTAAAGTAGAAACTTTGGCAAAAATGATGCCAGCAAAATTAGGCAGTTGAAACGCTCAGATATTCACCCAAATAGATATATGTAATATAGATTTAAACAAAAACCGGCCAAAAGCATGTCGCGCCATGCTCAGTGTAGGGTTCAGTAGTTATTCAAGAACGACTCGGCCGATTACGTTCGAAATAGTTTTATTTTAAAGTATTCTATAAGCCCACTATGTATTTTTTAGACCCACGGATCAAAAGTTAGAGAGACACAATTTTTTTTCTTCTGCAGCGATTTGCTGCGAAAATATTGACTCTCACTTAAAAAACTCTCTTAAGAACCTTATTATTTTTAAGAGACCTACTCAATGATACCCCACGGTATAAATAAAAATCATCCCCACCAGTTGGAGAGTTACCACAGATTTTTTTTTTAGGTTTTATTATACGACTTTGTTGGCATTACTAATATGTATGCCTGTACCAAATTACAGATTTATAGTATTGACGGCCACTGAGCTATGCTGCGGACAGACACACAGACACACAGACGGACAGACGGACAGACGGACCGACGGACATGGCGAAACTATAAGGGTTCCGTTTTTGCCATTTTGGCTACGGAACTAGCCTAAAAATTAGCCATACACCTGAAAAATTAAATTACATACTTTATACACATTTAAATTAATAAAAATCTATTAAAAATCAAAATGATTGACGGATGGATTAAATTCTAAGTAACTTTATCAACAAATGTTTGTACAATATAAATTTAATTTTAATGATATCAATGTTTTACTTTTTTATTGCATGTTAGTTGTATTATTTAACAAATCAAGTAAAGTCGATTAGGGTTGCCAGACGTACTGTAATTTAGAGTATTATACTGTATTATACGACATGTAGTTTACGATTTACGAGACGCATAAATTACGCTAAAATACTTTATTTACAACTAAATTGAAAACTGAAATAGCCAGTAATCTCTCCTATTATCCATCCAGATACCGTATTTTTTGTGTGTAGTTAATTTTTTCCTTCTTTAACATATACTGTATATTAGGGTGCTTCTTATTTTTGCAATTATAAAGAAGGCTCTTAGCTCTCCCGATAGCAATTTTCTATGGGGCACCCTCTCATTTTGTTATTTGATAAGTAATCCATATTTGTTTTGTTTTTCAATTATTATAAACAAAAATTAGGGGTCGCTACCGAAGTAAAAATTTCAAGAAAGGCAAAATGATTAGTCGTTTTTTTATTACTTACTTACTTTGGTTTTACTTGTCAAATAACAAAAGGAGAGGGTGCCCCATAGAAAATTGCAATCGGGAGAGCAAAGAGCTCCTAAAGGAGCCCTTTGCTCCTAAAGGAGGAGTTGGTTCAAACATCCTACAAAATTGCAAAAATAAGAAGCACCCTACTTGTTTAATATGTGTGGAAAATTAATTGATTTCGAAGACGATATCTCAAGTTCCGGCTACTCATCCAATTCGAAAAGTTTCATAACCACAAGATCGCATCTCGGCTAATATCCCGCGTTAGCATACGCATAGGTGAAACCCGACTGCTTTGTAAAACCAAAGTAATTATATTTCTTTATTTGTATGTGAGCTCACCTCTGCGCGAGTTTAGGGAATCGCCTTTCTTTGCTTGCGGAGCTGACCCTAAGGACATCAAGTTAAGCCGTCTTGAGATCCTATTCTAAATTCCTTTTTAATTCAAAATTTTTAATATTACCTAAATCACACAAAGTTAGCTAACATAAACTTTTTTCGTTATACAGTCCATTGCCTTTTCGTTTTCGTTCACTACTGTATATCTCAAAATCTGACAACCCTAATTACGATCATCGCCACCCTCAGATTGACAGACAGCTGGCACATAGTCCTCGCACAGTGGTACCTCGCTCAGGTCGGCCGCGAGCCCCCTGGGGCCCCCCCACCAGCTGGGCCCCCTCCAAGGCCCCCCACACGCGGGCCGCGGTGGCGGCGGAGCCCCCTAAGGCGCTCAGGGTGTCACAGAGGGCCGCCTTCAGGTTGATTGGGATTTGACAGCACATCAGACCTGTCGGAGTTAAGTTTTTATGTCAGTCTTAGACCAGGCGACTATTTCTCGAAAGCTTGAAACTTGTAATACGAGCGAAATTCCTTATCTAATTAATAGTGTTAAAAAGAGACATCAACTTGTATTATTATCAAACCGGAATCACTGAAAGTACTGTTGACACAACAAATGACTTAATATTTACCAAGAAAAGAGTTGTTTATAGATGTAGTGAGTGATTAATTAATCTATTGACTGTATGTTTTTGCACTTAAAGCATAAATATATGAATATAACTATGAGTATATCCTAGATTGACTTATACACTATTGTGGCAACAGTACTTTCGAATCCCATTCTAATCACGGTTTGATAAACAAGTCACAAGCGTTCGAGAAACGGGCCCCTGATAGATAGAGAGAAGATAGTTTCC
>JALPQI010023567.1:0-14453 GCA_025490895.1 Thaumatotibia leucotreta
TAGCCCTTTCCATAGCTCGCTGAGCGACCATGAACTTGTGGACCAGCCTATATATATATATTCTTTGAATACATTTTTATAATTAGAAATAAAGTGTTATCCAAAGACTCGGTTCTTTTACTGTTATTAATATAAAATTAACAATTAAATCTAAAACGTATAGCAGGAACACTTGAGTCTGGCCGAATGCCAGACATTATCGATCAAATCGCGGACACACCCCCAATAGCATGTCTGGCAATCGGTGCAGTAAAAAAATAGGTGAAATTTTACAGCCGGCTTATTGGCGCTATATTTTTTTAATTTTAAATAATTTTATTAACCAAAAGAAGTAAAAGTTTTCAAAGTACATTGCAGCGATGCTCACAGTAGGCACAGGGGGGTTACCATGACGTACAAATTCAGTTTAGAGAAAGGGACAAGGCTATACGAGTTGTATATCTCTGTCCCTTTCCCTGAACCTAAACTGAATCGCATTAGTACGTCATGGTAACCCTCCAGGCCTGTGTCGTGGGAGTCTAATGCCCGTTTTCACCGACATCTCCTAAAGTTTAGGTGTCCCTTAGAAAAATTTAAGAAACCCCTAACTGTAAATTCGTTTTCACCAAGCGTCAACTGTCACCTAAAGCACTAAGTGGTCCCCTAAACTTACGGGTCCGACTATGGACCTCCTAAGTTTAAGTGGCGGTTCATTTAAAAAACTTCAATTATTTTTTTCTAATCGTTTGCCGCCAATTTGCATGGTCTTTTTTACTCACTCAACCGCAATGGACGATATTTTTAATTTGTTGGATAATTTAGACAGAAAAGTTTTCAGAAAAGTTCTGGCCTCGCTTTCGTTTTTCTGCCATTTCTTTCAAACTTTCACAAATCCAGTCACAACGCGCGAATCGAATTACGAATATTAATGCGAATATTTACTGAATTACTGACACTGACAACTGACAGCGAGTTGACGTTTACTTTTTAAACAACGGAAATAAGTATTCAGCCAAAACTCCGCAATTGTATTCCATTTTATTTACGAATATTTGAATAAACTTGGACAATTTAGGGATAAATAACTATAATAAAGTGCCTAGAATAGTTTTTTTATTTATTATATCAATATTTCCAATAAAATTAAATGAATCGGTAATCACCGATACTTTTACGGTAAATTTAGAAAAAAAAAGTGTTACTTAGCAAAGAAGCCCCTAGTTAAGTTACACTTACGTTGGTGAAACAAAATTTAAGTAGGGAGTCGATTTAAGGGAAGCCTTAACTTAAGTCTCTCTTAGCTAAGTGACAGTTTACGGGATGTCGGAGAAAACGGGCATAAACCTTACAGATATAGCCATATTATGTGGCTCTTTGATAGGTTAAACTATTATTAATTAGCTATTATAATTAATTTAGTGAATGCTCAATATATCAACTAATAATTAATAATGTAATTATATGTGTATGCTAAACTAACAAATTATCACCCTTAGAATCACATCATCAGCCTATGTTAGCCCACTGCTGGACGGCCTCTCCTTTTAACTATGCGTATAGACGCATTAGGAGGTAAATGCCCATAATCGCTACGCTGGGCAAGCGGATTTGCGATCGCAGTAATGTGTCCACTATGAGGACGCTGCTGCCCATCATCAATCTTTTATAAATTAATGGTCAGTCACACTTCAATCCCTTAGTCGACTCTTACGGCACCCGAAGGAGGAGTTAGGGTGGTGACAAATGTATTCTTACTGCCGTCACCATACCCTTAGAATACTGCGTACAAATAAATGTATGCACCGTAAATACCTAACTATTATACATTGACGTAATGTCAATGTGTTAAATTTTGTCATAGACTAACGGCCTTATTCATAAAAAGTTACGCGCCCGCTGATGGGTCGTTGTTGACCGGATGGCTAAAAACGTTATTCATAAACGTTCAATAGCGCTATTCAGCCGCTCAAACCTACCCCCCGAAACCTAATCCCCCGAAAGTTATAGAGCCGAGGACCCTTCTATAACGGTCTTATAACTTCTTATTTAAAATATTTTTCATTTTCATTTTCAAGATGGCTGCCAAAATTTTGATCAGCTGATTTTTGACAGGTGCATAACCATGCGTTTAAAGTAGGCAGAAGAGAAAAGATAAAGGTATGAAAGTCTGATTTGGTGTATAGTTTTTTATATCGTCTATTCATCTGATTATTATTAAATATGTATCCAGAGATACTTAATAATATTTAGATAGGTATTTAAAATAAATATCCGATGATTTATTGTAAGTAGTTACGCAGTTTCGATTTTCTCTACATGCAACATTACACGAATCAGAAATGGTGGGAAAACTAATCTCCAACTTTTTTAATTTAAAATTTTGTTGATAGTTTTTCAACCATTTCAACTTCAACGTCAATACGCAGTGAGACTCCATCATGCCGGCCTTAAACGCTATTGATGCCATAAATAATTTGTGTAATCCGCCGCGGCGTCCAAAAATATATAACATAAGGGCAGATCCCATTGAGGATCTGCCCGATGTTGAATTTAGGCGGCGATACCGCTTTAATAAGGCGACTGTTTTGTATATGTATAGTAGAGTTGGTGAAAGAAGACCTGAAGAAAGATCGCAGAGGAGCTGGCCTCACACCAGAACTTCAGGTTCTAACTGCAATTAGGTGTTGGGGTCGCAAGGAAGTAAATATTTATTTATTACTTACCCGTACTACTAACTGCCCATACCTAGGTACTAACTAGCCATACAATTATGTTTCGTTATCTGACCGTCATCGCAAGTACCTAATCATAAAGCTAACTGTTTTGATTAGTTACCTAGGTAAAAGAATACGTAGTAAGTACCTAATCATTTCAGGTTCAAGATGATGATAATATAATTATCTGAGATAAAAGTAAGTAACAAGGAATTAGGAAATATTTGCGAATTCCCGCCAGACAGCTGTCAAACTTTTTTTTAATTTGCGGTGAGACCACATTTTTGTCTATGATTTTGTCAAGGCGCCAACATAACGCGTCTAATCCGTTCAACAGCGGCTCAACCAGTGTTGTCACATACAATTTGAGAAAATTGGTAGAACGAAATAAAAAAATAGGTAGAAATTGGTAGATCTACCACCTAAGGATCGACGCCAATCACGCCTTATCTAAAATACCATATACCATACAGTTTTACCAACCGACTCGAACAAAATGTCACGAAAACTGTCACTGTCACTATCTCTGCTGGCATTTGACACTGACAGTAGTGTCAGTGGCAAGTTGTCAAGCTTATCTATCATGATATACCCATAAATTATAGCACGGAACGCGCCAAAAAGATGAAAAAACAAATATATTTCGTAAAACGTACGAAGAATGTTCATCATCACAAGATTTTGCAAAATAGGTAGATTTAAGAGAGAAAGTGGTAGATAGGTAGAATGAAGGCAAAATAGGTAGATCTACCAACAAGTTGGTAGATGTGACAACACTGGGCTCAACAGTTATCGGAGAGATATTGAGCGTTTATGAATAACACTTCTTATAAACCGTTCAACAAGACTTATCGACTCGATAACTATTGGGCCCCTCAAACCTTCAACAAGGAATTTTTATGAATAAGGCCGTTAGTGTCTTCCATACATTCTCTTATATCCAACTTATAAATGCTCTTAGAAATTTTAATATACCTAATTAAAACGATTGCTTTCACCTTTTATAATATAAAAGTAAGCCATTAAGGCTTTACGGAGATTATGAATATGGTGGCGATGGCGATGGCGTTTCAGTAGCGACATATATAAGAAGTAAAGTGGGTTAACGGTGATATAAAATTATTTCCATATAACAAATTTGATTAGTAATGAAATGGTACTTCATACAAGAAATCTCCTTGCAATAAATGCGGTTTAGTGCCACTATTTGAAATCAAATCTAAATCTTTAAATACACTCATTCAAAATCAGTGAAGTGATATCTATTACTACTTGTAATAAAATATTGACTACCTGAGTATGAGTGAGTAGCTAAGTCTCGGTAGTTACCATAAACGTCGTTATTCATAAACGTCCCCTGACTTAACAAGCCGCTATAGTACATTACGACACAAGTGCGAAAAACATGAAATTCGAAACGAGTGGCGATGTTTTAAATCGACACGAGTTTTTGCATGTGTCTCGTCTCGTACGACGTTTTTTAGTGCAGATGGCCACCCGAAGTTTTGAACCTGACGTAAAATGACCCACTTCTCGTACTAGAGCCTAAAAAAGGCACCATCTGTACTAAAAAGGATATTAAGCCGGTAAGTACAAACAATACTTTTTATATCAGAATACATATATTCACAGAGAGAATAAGCGTCTAGACTCGGTATGGTGCCCAAGCATTACGAGTATCACGCCTGACCTACTACCGCGATAATCGAAATTCGTAAATTACGAGGATTTTTCTCTGTCACTCAAACGAAGGCGTCATTAGAGTGAGAGAGACAAATCCTCGAAATGTATGAATTTCGTTTTTCGCGGTAGGGCCGCTGACCGCAGTGTTGGACTATGTAAGTGGCCCTAAAGGTGGATTAACACCAAACGAGCGAATTCATTCTATCCCCCACTCTACGAAATCAACGAAATTCGACGAATTACGTTTTGTGTAGCAATCGAATTTTGCAGAGTGGGGATAGAATGAGCATTCGCTCGTTTGGTGTAAATCCACCTTACCGCGAACTTCGAAATCCGCAAATTTCGAGGATTTATCTCTGTCACTCTAACGAAGGCGTCATTTAAGTGACAAAGACATCCTCAAGATTTGGGGAGTTCAAAGTCCGCGGACCATCTGATGCTAGATTACATCCAATGCAATGACGTAGTTCGTAGACAGTTTTTGCACCTGGCAGACGAAAGTGAAAGTCGGATTGGATCATACGATCACTTCCAAAGATTGGGCATTCTTATTGGTAACTAAATACTCTGAAGTCCATTGAGCTAACGTCGATGCCTCTATCAATGGCTGATGCAATACCATGTCTTATGGTAACTGTTTTTTAAACATATTCGTCGATTTGTTGATAGGTGATGCCATAGATTGATTATGGTAACTTTTTCAACGCAATATTTTTTTATGAAGATTCCGTTGTGATTAGTCACTGCTTTTAAGATTATTGATATCCGGATTATTTATATTTAATTGAATGTGGTCGTGTGGTGACGGCAGTGAGAATACATTTGTCACCACCTCAACCCCGCGGGTATCGTAAGAGTCTTCTAAGGGATTAAAGTGAATATTCTTTGATAATAAATGATGGGCAGCAGTGTCATCAATGTCATCATTGTCACGCCGTATGCCGAAGACGAAGTTTTACCGCGATAATTCTTTCGCAGCGTATGTAGCCGTAGCATTATAGTGAAACCTACTCGTAATTCGTCGTTTAATGTACCTACATAATTATGCGAATAGTTCGCAACTAAAGCAATAAAAAGGAAAATCTCGTATTGCTAACCCAAGCGTTTAACATTGACATTGGAAACTTTTTAATAGTAATGAAAATTAACACAAGCTACCTACATGACAGTTGACATGAATAATCGCTTTCCAAGAACTAGAGATTGTACGGTAAATGTAGGCACGTGAGACGTATGAGTGTACCTTAATGCCAGAAGCCATCAATTTCCGCACACACTGAAAGCGCGTAACGCCAGTGGCTCTTAGCTACTTGTGATAAGGTTTATAATTGAGCATTTTTGGCGTTGGTATGACAAGCTATTTGTTTGAAAAATGTAAACACGTGTATTTGCCAATTTCGTGATATAGATACGGGTGTGATTGTTGTGATTAGATATTAGATTGACTATGACAATTAGTCTTGCTATAATTATATCGTAGCGCCGGGGAAATAATTATATGTATACATTGTGTTTTGTCGCTACAAAACACAATGTATATTATTATTTCGTCGCTACGAATAATATAATAGACATGATGAATGACAAGTCAAATCAACATCTTTTTTCAAACTGTCAAAACGATCGCTACTATGAATTTTTATATGAAATACACAAGTCGCGTCACGTTTGTACACGGCCAAATGACCTCTTTTAAGTTCTTTCCAATTTATTTAATACGTAGAAATTCTTTACAAAAATTACTGCAGTCTATATTTTAGTAACAATTTCCTCGTGTATTAGGCATGTATAATATGAAATTTATAATTTATTTTAACTACAGTCGTTATCCATATAATCGAAATTAAACAGACGAGATCTTGACACAATCTGACAATGACGGACCACAGGGAAGCTATCCCATAAGGCCAAGATTCAGATTCAGATTCATTTATTTCATAAAAGAGAATTACAGGTTAAATTTACATAAATGTCAAAACTAACAGAATTTCTTTTATGATCGTCAATAATATTCAAAAATAAAAATAATCAATCAATATTCATATGTCAACTATCAAATAAATTAATTATGTTATATCTCCCAATAAGAATCGTCAATAAACAAAAAATAAAAATACTATTAATATTATTAATATCAAAAACAACAATTTACAATACGTCACTTGCGACGAAAAGTAAGGATTTTAAACTATAACTTAAAGCAGCCGGTGTGGTTACAAATATCTGAGCAGGCTTCTATTGTCATGGTGTTAGTGTGCATGGTCAGATATTTTTGAGCGCCATGGCAGCTCATATGCCTCATATATATCTGATGGTGTTAGCGTTTATTCCATACGTAAAGTAGTCTTTAACGCTCGCACTGTAGCCGTACCATGACTTTGCTAGGTTTTAGGTACGTAAGCAGGTAATACGTAAAGCACGCCATCGCGCTCGCTCCAATATGTCAGTGCGAGCGCGATAGTAGAACGCATTACCTATCGAGTAAAACCTAACCTATCTTTTACTTTCCAACTCACGGTAGAGTGATAATACTGATAATAGTACATTGTTCATCAAGGGAGGTAAGTGCGGAATTACTAACGAGAGTGTTAGAAGCCCGACGCCGTCAGGCGGAGGGGTTTTATGACTCGAGTTAGTATTTCGCTTACCGACCGTGATGCATACAATGTTTTTCATCACACTAAGACATAATATTATTAAATGACGTACTGAAATTTATATTACTCCCTAGGGAATTTCACTTTTCTATTACTCCCACTACGCATGCAAGCAATGGCGCGCTTAGACAGCAAGTGTGATGAAAAGTACTTTACGTGTGGAGTAAATGCTAACGTAAACGTTACTTGCCAACTCGTGGTAAGCACACAGTCCATACTGCCAATTAGCTACGTCGCCAATATTATTTCAATTAATGTCGTCCACTTTCATCGCCAGCGCATGTCATCGCTAGACTAAAAAGCCATAATTCAAGATTTATGACACCTATTCTAAAAAGTAGTAGCAATACAATCCAAATTAAACGTGACATGAAATAAAATTATTCTCTCAGCACAGGACCTACTTGCAAATATAAGGTGAAATTATAATGGTTGTTCTCCGTTTAGTGCTCGTCTTTGTTTAGCATCGTTTTCCAGTTAGGTAGGTAAACTAGTTTTTTTTTGTTTCACGTGATTTTTTTTCCATGGGGCAGGTCTTTCATATTAACCGACGCTTATTCTTCTGCCTTTTTCCTAACCGGAACACGATACTGAAGATGCCCTTAAACGGATTACAACCATTAAAATTTCACCTTGAAACAACACATTTCGAGAATCTGTCTCTAGCCCTCCAATTACGTCTTCATTAGAGTGCAGAGCTAGATGCTCTGCACTGTAGTTCTCTACATATAGGCTCTCTGCTGACTGAAAACTAGGGGAAAAATGCATAATGAATTACAACCAGTAATAGTACCTACCTGAGCAATCTCAAAAAGTTTGTACATTTGGATCACGTCTTCAGGCGCGTTTAAACCAAAAGAGCATTCGCTGTTCTAGCGCCCGTTCTACGAAATCAACCAATCACGTTTTGTGTACCGATCGAATTTCGTAGAGTGGGAGGTTAGAACAGCAAATGCTCATTTAGTTTGAACGCACCTTTCGATATTAATAAAAATTGTTGGGCCGGTAAAGTCAAGCATTTCTGAAAAAGTTTATGAATTAGAGTTTAGCTTAATCTTTATTTATCATACTAGCGATCCGCCCCGGCTTCGCACGGGTACTATACCTACATAAAAACCTTCCTCTTGAATTACTCTACATAGTAAAAAAAATCTCATCAAAATCCGTTGCGTAGTTTTAAAGATTTAAGCGTACAAAGGGACATAGGGACAGAAAAAGTGACTTTATTTTATACTATGTATTGATTCTGCCGTTGAAGAAATAATAAAACTAAAGTACCTCACAGACCATCAGTCATTGTATAGCTTGTGTGATATAAGTTAATTATGTTTGAGTCATACTGTCTCTAATTAATTACTATGTACCGATATCGACTTCCGTGTGATATTGATATGCAATTAAACAAATGCAGTCATTACGAGTCGTTTGTATAATGACTATTGATTATTTATTGACAACACTAGCTTAGCGATTAGCGAAATTTGGGTCATTTTTTTTCTTCTAGTAGGATCGAAAGAGCTCGTGATTCTGAGCAGGAAAAACATAAAATTTACCTGTTTCAGAAAAATAAGTTTTTGTATCTCTTCTCGCGAAAATGCCCATTTACCTCTTGATTGGGTCCATACGCATAGATACGCGTACGTTACGCTAATAGGCTGATGATGTGATGTGATAGATATTTTTAATTCACGTAAATAATTTAAGTTTAGATATTTTATTCTTAATCATATCAGATCAAATAAGGATATGCTGGGAATTCTAGTTCATTCTAAAACAAGTTTATTGTCTCTACTAATACTTAGTAGAAATTCAATACAGATTACAATGTAATTTTCACATCACAAGTCTTAAACATCAAGTAATTCAATACAAAGCGCCTTTACTTAACTGCCATTTAAACATGTCTAAACGGCTGTCCAGCAATATAATAATTCGCCAGGCGTAGTGAATTTCTAAACGCCCTCTGCTTGTCAAATAAAACGGAATGTCTACTGGGTATTTATTCTTGGCCTGGGTGGTATTCTTGGCCGTGGCCTGTTGCTTACAATAATTATTTAGAATAACCAATTTAAATACTTACAATTTAATATTCATGCGCTGTTTTCAAACGACTTCAGAAAAAGGAGGAGGTTCTTAATTCAACTGAATGTTTTTTTATGTTTGTTAGTTCAGAACTTTCGACTGGGTGAACCGAATTTGACGATATTGTTTTTTTATATGAAAGCTGATGCACCGATTGGTCCCATTTGAATTTGGTCCGGTTCTGACAATAGCACCAAGAGGAAATCATATACGTCATAATCATAAAGCACGACAAATTGACGAATAACTCAATATTACGCCAAACGATTTCGATAATTATTTTTTAACCGTCTTCAAAACAAACTAAGACGGTTCCGTTGGCACCGAGTGGTGCGATTATGGGGTCTTGGAGAAATCGGTTGAAGTCTGTTTTTTTATATGACATCTAATATTCAAATACACAGGACTCACCTCTGTGTACTTTTGGAACATCATTCAAAATATCCATGGATACAACGGACTACAATATTTCCTCTTCATAATTATGAAGAGGAAGCAATTGCTTAAAGGTGCATGTAGACCAAACGAGCATTCGCTATTCTAATTTCTACGAAATTCAATCGCTACACAAAACATGATTCGTTGATTTCGTAGAGTGGGGGATAGAATAGCGAATGCTCGTTTGGTCTGAATGCGCCTTAACATCTTATTTTTAAGAGATAAAAGGTGATTATAGCCTGAACAAGCAGATTAAGAAAGGCTTTTCTTGTTCCAATCTGTAGGCAACAATGTAATGTTGCAAAAGCTGGCCCGATTTGCCGCATTTATGAATATCATTGAACTGGTATGGCTGTGACTAATAGATAGTTTATTTATGAACGACAGCGAGTAATAGTTATTTGCTTGTTTGGAATTGTGAGACCGATAATTAATTAAAAATCTGCGGGTTTTATGGCGAAATTGCGATTTTATACAACTTTGCAAAGTAGTGGTTTCAGCCTCTGTTTTACAAGCGTTTCCCTATACCAATAATTGTTGACCGAAACCATCTGAAGGAGGTACGTAGTCGTTTTTTAAACAGAGGGTCTCCGCGAAATTAAATATAACTGTCTCTGTCACTTCCATCAAATCTAAATTAGAGTGGAGATAGTGACTTCGGATTTTCGATGTTCGCAGTATGGCCCTCTCTGTGACGTAATGTTTACTGTATAAATAAAAAAATATGTGCGTATACTTCCCAGTAATACAATGCGGCAAATGATTGCCATTTGTGTCTTAAGATCCACCTGTTAAAACTTAAATCCACAAAAACTATTTACACAATGCCACACGTAGGTTTGAGTTGCGCTTGAACACGTTCCTTAAACATTTCTCGGGGTTTGTCTAGAATAGAATATAATTTAATGAAAACAAAGCCTTTTAGAAAACAAACATGAATGTCATAATTTTTTTGTTACGAAGTAAAATTTTGTGACACAACTTTTGGCGGTGAAAAAAGGCGACATATTCAAATTTTCTATGAGCGATTAACAATTTTTTAAATTTACTACCTTTTATACTGAAACATGTCGTAACATGGTTCTACAGTGGCCTAGCCTAGGATTCCAATTCCAATGGTTGAGTGTACGTATATAATATAACATGTTACTTTGTTGGAGATATTAGTGTCGGATCAGATACGACACTCATCGGCGTGTATTTTTAGATGCGGCAGTGTGTTTGGTGCACCGTTTGTTTGTTGTCTGCCAGAAAGCAATGCAATGACGCATTCAGTTCAGGTTCATTTACCCATGTGGTTCAATAAGTTTATTATTATGTGTGACGAAAATGTGGCTGTCGAAAAGATGACTTTAAAATCTGGCATTCACTTAAAATCTTTTGATTTTGTTCCTTTGATGGATACTAAAGTTACGGTATAAGAAAAGTATGTGAAGTTTTGAAAATAATTTGCGTTTTTGTAACTTATGTGGAAGTTACGACGGTTTTTTTTAATACTACTACTCCTATAATTATGACTTATCGATAAAGGTGCATTCAGACCAAACGAGCATTCGCTATTCTAACCCCCTACTCTACGAAATTCGATCGTTACTCAAAACGTGATTCGTTGATTTAGTATAGAGGGGATAGAATAGCGAATGCTCGTTTGGTCTGAATACACCTGAACAGTTATGTCGATGTTTAATTATGTCAATCTCTCGTTCCCGCTAGAAAAATGTCGAGGTACCTACCTACAATGTGTGGAAATCTGATAATGATAACAAGATCTTGGCCACGTGCGACGGGCTTCGCAGGCGCGTTGCGTCGCTACACACGTGCTTTCGGATTTGTTTAATATACCGCTACTATGAGATTTCTGCGGCCTTTATCTGTGTGTTTACCATGAGCTGGCGCCGTGAGTTGCGACAGACGAACCCCCTTATTCGTAAACGTTTGTCAATTTAACAATTCGCTAATAATTGTTTGTCCCTTTCGGTCTTAACAATGTGTCCATAAGAGCAAAAGGGACAATAGTTATTTGTTATACAAGGGTGCAAAGTTATATTTTACCCGCGAGTATGAAATTGAAACACGAGCAAGCGAAAGGATTCTATAGTTGAACCACGAGCGAAGCGAGTGGTTCTAAGATAGAATCCTGAGCGCAGCGAGTGTTTTAACATACGAGAAGTAAAATACATTTGCACCCGTGTGTAACACAAAACTTTTCCCCTCACTATAGCGAGGAAACTCAAAAAAGGTAATTATTTGTTCACATTACAATCATCACCGGGTTAGTGATAATAATTTTCCAAATGCATCATGTATTTAATGCAAGATTTTGTCGCAGTAAACTTAGCACGAAAAAGTAAACGCAGCACGATTTTAACACATTCCTGTAGTTGCACACCAACGCCAATGCATTATTAAATCATTCACATTCATTATTTTTACAAAATTATAACAGA
Organism: Thaumatotibia leucotreta; assembly: GCA_025490895.1. Taxonomy (NCBI): domain Eukaryota; kingdom Metazoa; phylum Arthropoda; class Insecta; order Lepidoptera; family Tortricidae; genus Thaumatotibia; species Thaumatotibia leucotreta. The sequence continues at coordinate 12,001 of JALPQI010023567.1, forward strand.
ACACCCTGAAAGTTGTTTAGTTTACTATTTTTATGCGTGTTCGAGTCGGTAAATAAAGATTATAACCTATAATATTCTTTGACAATGTTGACGTTGACATTTTCTGCGTTTTGTGATTGCATCTTATCATCATTCACTAAAACAATTGTTACTTATGGAATTTTAGAATTTATATGTTAAAATCATCATATTACATAAAGGTTTGTATTTTACACTAAATTTTAAACTAATTATTAAATTATCATTAATATGGAACAATTTTCATGAGCATTTTACGTTTTGTTATTCCAAAACCAAGGTCATTACTTTGCCACACAAGTGAATAATATGCGTTTTTACACGTTCGCATTAAAGGATAAACGAGCACTTTACGAGCTAGTGAGGGGAAAACAATTATTAGCGGCTTGTTAAGTTAACAAACGTTTATGAATAAGGGGGTTAATTTCTTTCCATCCCGGTCATACTCGTGTATTGGTGCGATGTAGATAGAGGGATAGAAAGGAAGTCTGCCTAATTTCAGAGACTGAGGGATTCATAAGGGTGTCTCTGACTATTAGTTTGTAGAAGGTTGATGATGGGCAGCAGCATCATCATGGTAGACACACTAGTTCTTAGATTAAAAGCATTCTGCCACGTGTTTGTTTCCCTATTCAAAATAATATATTATAAATTATAATATAACCTCGTTTTAGTGGCCTAATCCTAGGTGCCAGTTGGCCTAAAAATCTTAGTAAAATAAGTGATAGTTTGATTGTTTTCATTCTTTGTCTAATTATTTGTTTATTTGTTACAGGTATGTATCTCGAGCACAGCGCTGGAAATTTGTAAATATATTTCATTAAATACATATTGCAAAAAAACATAATTACTAAAAACTTTAATAAAAACAAAACTTAACGTCACTCGTTTGTGTTACGCAGTTATCCATCTACAGTAGTTCGTATCACTAAATTTCGTAATGCGGAAACGATTGTGATTTTATTTTCATGGAACCCTTAATTGACTATGTAAAGTTTTCTGAAGGTATGAATATTATATTTTTCCCAGGTAGCCGTCGTCTTAAGGTTCAAGAAAATGCGGTTCTTTTATTTTTATGTCCTATAATTTGTCAGCAATATTTTTATAAGTGAGTGAGATGACATTTGTGCAGTTTTATGGATGAACAGAGCCTAATGCTTTCGTCCGCGACAGGTACAATGAAATAAAAAAAATGAATGAATGACACGAGTGACATTGACGTTGACAGATTTTTTTTTCTATTTCATTGTACTGATTGCGGACGAACGCATTAGGCTCTATTCATCCATAAAACTGCATAAATGTCACCTCACTCACTTGAAAAAAGATTATTAACAATTTATAGGACATAATAATAAAAGAGACGCATTTTCTTGAACCTTAAGACGACGGCTATCAGGAAAATAATTATGTAATATTCATACCTTCAGGCAACTTTACAATGTAAAGTTTACATTTCCGATTACATACAATATTTCTGAAAACGACCCTTAAGGCCGATCCACACCTAATTCTTGGCACTTGGCGTACACGTGCGCGGGACCAGCGAGCGGTGTGCCATCTAAAATGACATTTACATACGCTACAACGCGCACGCCACGCACACGCGCACGCGCTGCACACGCACCCGGTGTGGCTTGGTCTTTATAAGTAGGGGTCGGAACTATGGGTACAAAACTTTAAAATTGACATAATGGGAACACTTTAGCCAAGAAAAATACGAATGTTATTGAAAAATCGGTATCCAATTTTATTCCCTATTTCGGAATCTTCAACTTACAATGTGTGGGTGTGTAGATTAGTACATTACGACACAAGTGCGAAAAACATGTAATTAGAAACGAGTGGCGATGTTTTAAAACACGACCGAAGGGAGTGTTTTAAATCGACACGCGATACGAATTTCCTTTTTGCACGTGTCTCGTACAACGTTTTTTAGTACAGATGGCCTTCCTAAGTTTTGGACCTGACGTAAAATGAGTCACTTCTCGCACTAGAGCCTCAAAAATACACCATCTATACTAAAATATACATTTTTAGTACAGATGGTGCCTTTTTTAGGCTCTAGTGCGAGAAGTGTGTCATTTTACGTCAGGTTTGAAACTTCGGAGGGCCATCTGTAGGTACTAAAAAAAAACGTCGTACGAGACACGTGCAAAAACGAAATTCGTAACTCGTGTCGAAAACATCGCCACTCGTATCGAATTTCATGTTTTTCGCACTTGTGTCGTAATGTACTATTTTATGGATGTATGTGCTATGTCAAGTCCACTTGAGAAGTTTTTTTTAAAGTTTTGCACCCATAGTTCCGACCTTCCGACCCCTATTTATAAGTTATAAGTATACGCGGTGTTCCCATATAGTATGCCTACGGAGGCATTAACGGTAAACACACGGTAAACGTAAGAGTATCATGTCGCCTAAATTGTAGCGGC
>JALPQI010023568.1:0-12125 GCA_025490895.1 Thaumatotibia leucotreta
ATGTTTGAATAATTGTGAAAAAGAGAATTCCACTTGACGTATTAGAAGTTTTTGACTAGCGAGTTCCTGAACGTTACTTAATAAAATATACAATATTCAAGACTCAAGTAATTAGTATTTATCAAGTACCTATTGATGAATAGGTAGTACATATGATCACCAGCGCTCAAGGATGTACTATTTCAACAAATTAATTTACTTTCTGTCCCTCTTGGCATCACGAAAGTGAATTATTCTATTTTCATCACACTTGCTGTCTAAGCGCGCCATTGCTTGCGCGCGTAGCAGGAGTAATAGAAAAGTGAAATTCCCTAGGGAGTAATAGAAATGTCAGTACGTCATTTAATAATATTATGTCTTAAAACTTATTTTTTGGTTGGCAAGTGTGATGAAAAACATTGTATGCATCACGGTCGGTAAGCGGAATACTAACTCGAGTAATAAAAGCCCTAAGCCTAAAGGCGTCGGGCTTCTAACACTCTCGTTAGTAATTCCGTACTTACCTCCCTTGATGCACAATGTACTATTTTAAGACTCGGGAATGTGCACGTGACCCCTGGAGACACATATCCATACGCTATGAAAACTGTTTAGCATCAGTAGTAGTAGTTATTGAACCGCGTTTACTTTCTATCTGGCACGCTCGCATCAATACCTTAGTACGAGCGGGATGGAAATAAAGGAAATGCGTGGTAATAATATACTGACGGTAGGGTTACAGGATGGCTCGTAAGTCGGTTTGTCACCTATTGTGCAAAAAAATCCTTACCACGGTATTTCTAGCAACGAAAACGGAGTATACTCCTACAGAAGACTGAAGTAAGAAATCGTCAGCTAAGTACGTAATTAAACGCTCGCGCTAATGAGGCTCGTAAGAACACCCTCTGTAGGCCGAGATACCTATTTAGGTGTCTATATATTTAAACGCAGAAATTGGATTAAAAATAAACATTATCTATTTATCATAACCTATTCAAATGCTAAAAACTTGCGCCTGCCGACGAGCTGCCAAGGTCACAGGCTTAGGCCGGAAATGTTGTATGGATATCCGTTTCCGGAGCGTCTCGGTCAAAGCTCGACGGAACTTTATATTTTGCACATAAACTCTATAGCAGCTGTGTTTATGTCGAGAGTTTTAAAGGACAAAACAAGTGTGACACCGTAACTAGTCTGGCTCATTTAACATTTCCTCTAGCCTCAATGTGACGTCATACCTTTCATACAAAAGGAAGGAGTAGTGTACGTGTACGTGATTAAGCGAATATTATTATGTTTATTAGTCTAAGTATTTAGGGTTGAAAAAAATGAGTACCTAATAGTAATAAGATCCTTTAGAAGCGCTGTATTTTACGGAGTCGCTAATGGTATTTCTCTACATAAAAACCACCAACTAGACTTTTATTCGCTTTAAAATGAAACCCAAGTAATTATTGTTGTATGTATTGTGAAAAAAAAAATAGTTTCTTCCTAATTGAGGTGAAAAACAAAGTGTTTTAAAATCTGGAAATGAACAATCTTGTTGTACCTATAATGTTCCTTTAAGGTCCTGTTTACAAACCTTGAATAAAATATATCTGTCAGAAGATAAATGTTAGATGTCCATTTCTTTTAAATGCCTGGGCAAAACGATATTGATCATTTTATCTGACGGATATATGTATACAGGGTACAGGCATTATGAAAAGGCCGTAATACTCTTGTCTAACAATCTACTATTTAAGTATAATCACGCTCTCAGAAGATACGCATTTTATTATTATTAAAGGTGCGCTAGGTACCTATATTTTAGTAGATATTTAAAGCCACCGCAAATCGATGTTATTCCAGAGATGTTCAATAATTGCACTCAGTTCTTGAGACGACGACTCTATTTTGTTCAAGAGCTCTCACTCATTCGAGCCGCTTCCAGGGCAGACGAACGAAGTAAATTGAATGATGGAATATTACAAAAGATGATAATATTTTATCTCCAAACGAGATAAAAAAATCTGTAATAATATTATTGTAGAAAATAATAATGTATTGAAGGTATTAGTTATTGAAATTACTGAAAAATACACGTATCAATTCCGTAAGCGATTAATGTTCTTTGTACTGTCCCAAAAATAGCGCAAGAGTTAAACCTAATGAAATAATTAAGTCATTTTTATAATTTTTATTATTTCTCCCTTGAAATATACTTATTTATTATTAACATTAACAGTTCAAGTTTTATGTCAGCAAGCTTTCGACCATCCATTTTTTTAGGACGAGATTTCATGATGTATGTATCTTTAATATCTAGTTATATTAAGCTACATTTATGCAAAATGATAGAAAATTAAAAAAGAGAGGGCATTTAACAACAAAACTTTCGAAGTAATTTCCCGATGTGCATTACCATACTAAACCTTATTCTTTGTACTTAATGATTCAATCTGGACACATATAGGTAAGTAACTCAATGCAGAAATAAATATTTACGATTTAAAATTTTGTATTATTAACGGGAGTCCCTAATACATATTATTACAATAAATATATTTTTTTATGTGCAATAAGATGAACAATCATAGGCACAGCAATGAATATAGGTACACCTACATAAATATATTGGCGTCTCCTCTGTTATTATAATAAGAGTAGGGTTTAGGGTCCAATCAATGACATTAAATAATAAATGGACGCACAGCGCCAAACAAAAAAACCAAGAAAAGTGGCACTAAAACTCATTTCTATCATGTTTCAGTTGACGCTAATAACGCTCACTTACAATAAACTATAATAAAAAAAAACTCAAAGAATAAAAAACTTTGTGAAGTGAGCAATAAGTGTCAAATTTGCGAACAACACCGCAAAATAGTAGAAACTTTTTATGTTTAAAGAATAATGATGCTATACCGTAAGGTGACCAAATGTCAACTGTCAGAACTGAATAGCGGAGCAAAAGGACCGCAATATTTACTTCTGCAGCCCATTTTTTGGGGCCATTTTTTTGAGCTGTTTGGGGATCCACTTATATATTCTAAATCAATGGGTCCAATGAATGAGACAATTACCAACGTCGTATTTGAGCAGTGGTTTATTCTTCACCAATTCGCGATATTAAAACATCAATCTTAAAATAACAAAGCGTATGAGACAACGTCTGCAACTGACCATTTCGATGACAAGAATGCCCCCACCGACCATCAGTCAGGTTACTTATAGGACTTAGAGGGTCCGGGCGAGTGCAGGTGGCGTGACGTCATACTGGCGTGATCGCCTGATCGGTCAGGTCAGGTGCAGCTGTTGTTTTTGTACATTGATTACTATTGGATATTTTTCACATTTTAGATTCTACATGATGACGCCGCCGTCACGGCCATACTGACATACGCACGTCCTCGTGCGTGCAGCTTTACAACAAAGCATATCAGAATCGAAAGAATGACTTTAACTGTTCGATCATCCTGACTGATAAATTATCTTGGCTTGATACCACAAATGATAAATCAGGTTAGCCTGGCCCGAACGTCAGGACTAGCCTCTTAGATCCTTCTGCATGACACTGGAGGAGTCACTTCTTCTTTACCTGCTAGTCCGGGCATTGTTCTTTTTGCCCCTTTAGCGGAGTTATGTCCGGTGTCCTTCAATCAAAACGTACCTTTTCCTTGGCTAGACCGGACATTATTGTTTTTGTCCCTTTAGCGAAATGATTGGTCCGACCCGACATCTTTCAATCAACATATATTCATCTTTATTGGCTAGACCGGATACTAATACTTTGTCCCTTTAGCGTGCTTAAAACTGATTGGTCCGGCATAGCCCTTCAATCATATTTTTGTACTCCCTTTTTTAGTTTTATTCTATTTATTTTTTTTCTTTTGGAAAGCTACTATCTCTCAACAATATGCTGTCATTATCAATAACATTTGGCAAATGGTTATAGTGACAAAACGAATTAAACTATTGTCAATGTGACACACCGCCGTCACGTCATCATGACTAGTTGACTATAATTTTCAATTTTTTTTTTATTAACTCTTTTTTTTTTATATCTAGTACAATGTTGATTCTATGTTGATTCTAGACCGCTTACGTAACTTTTTGTTTTTACTATTTTTTTAGTTGTTTTTTTTTTATATTTACTTTTATGTTTCTTTTTTTTTTTTCATTATTTTTTAAATCCGCATTTCGCCCTCAGCGTGACCATTTATTCTCCTTATACATGTTTATTGTAATAAGACATAAGTCAATGCTTTTTTTATAGACTATCTAGATTTTTTTTTAACATAGCAATGTAAACCAAATTCAAATATGACCTCAATTTTAAACCGGCAATTTACATCGAACAATAACCACTTTTCACGCTTTTGTCATTGCTCAGAAATTTGTTTTGAGTTGACCAAATGAAATATTTTATCGTTCTATTTTCATAATTCCTGCCACCTGTCTTAGCTATGTTGTAGCGGCTGCACTTTTAACACATTTCTTGTAGACACAAAATTCAATTTCAATTTTATTTCATTACCATTGCAAACATATGAAATAAACAACCAAAATATTTTTCTTCCAAATGTTCCACAAACAGGCCAGAGATTAAACACAAATTTTGATTTATTCGAATTGCATTTGGAATATTTTTTTTTGCCAACCCGCGATTCTTCAAATTTTCTCGCGCTCACTTTACGCTCAATATTCCCAGAAAGTCAAGAAAATGTTTTTTTCGTATGGAACATGTACGTTGTATTTGCTGAACATCTGAACGACTCTCTGATATTTAGAGTGTAAGTACCTAAGATTTTTTTTCTTTACTTTTGGGATGTTTTGAAACCAATAAAGGACTTTCATTTTTTTAAAGTTTTTTTTTTTTAACCCAGGTATTTTACTATGCACTAGATTACTAACTGACCAGATCAAAGAGTGAGGTAAGATAAGCAGCAATTTTGCTGACTTACTTCGATCGATTTCACTGCATAACATTCTTTGATGATATATGGTATGTGATATTTTTGACCACGTCAGCGTAATTTTAAGATAATATTGATTTCAGGGGCACAACGTTGGTCGCCAGTTCTTGTGTTTTTTTTTTTACTTTTTTTTTGCTGATGTGTTGGTATATTTCCTTTAAAACGATATTTAGTCACGATTGCAAGCTCGCCGTCAAGCGATAGATTCTAGAATATAGAACTTCGCTTTTTTTTTTTTTTTTTTAGGGAAGTTAGAACAAAAGTCGTTGTGTCAATTTTTTTGTATCAACTGATGCAGTTTTCTGTGAATATCAACTATCTATGTCATCAAAGTAACACTAAAGTCGAATTACAGGACTAAAGTTTTAACATTCCTACAAGGCCCTTAAAGGCTGCCACCCAAATTTGTTTCAAATTGTGACATCACGGTTGCCAATCAGTGATAAGTTTACTATGGGAGAGCAAGAAAATTGCTATTTTAACTGGGAACTAATAACTTCAATATGAATGTTGTACAAGTTTTTTTTTTTTAATAAAGAGTGAACGGCGAATTTTTTTGTAGAATATAACTACACTATGTCACAAAAATTAACACTAAGAATCAACACTATTGCACAGTAATACCAGCGTAAATAATAAATTGAAAAAGGTCATGAGCTTATCCTGACCTAGAGGTCGTGTAAAATTATTCACCAATAGACAGCATGTCTCAAACTCTATAATTTTCACAATTAATTAATTGCAATTCTCATTTACATTTGTGCAACGAAAATGACAACACTTCAACGCTCATTAGCAGTGAAATTCTGACGCCGTAACTTAATCACATTGTTATCGTGTTAAATTATTATTACTATTTGTCTATTATCATGTGCTGAAAACATGGAAATCCAAGAAATTGGCAGACGCTTTTTATTATATTCAAAGTCAATTAGTTAATCAAATTAAATATACTTTGATGCCGACCTGTGCCAAGTTATAGGCACACCTCATTTCAAAAATCAAAGTGTCCTCAATAAAGGCTGTTAGTTTTTATTTTTGCCTGTTGTCAACGTTTCTAGGTAAAGGATGTCAACGAATAAGTGCCGTTGATCAAGATTGCCAACAATAATGAGACATTTTTCTATCATGTTTTACGTACAATTTTGAGATGCTATGTGATATGTAGCACTCCAAACGAGGCTTTGAAAAAGAAAAATATCACCCAACTTTAGGAACTTTAACTGAAATGGTATTTTTTTATATTTTTGAAATTTAAAAATCGCTTTCATGATTTATTAAAGTTGTTTTTTTGCCGTTAAGCTATTGATACCGCCCTTCTAAGGAAGTTAAATCACTATATTATGTTGTAATCAGTAAATCTTGTAATTTTCGACCATAACTTAATGACAAAAGTGTTTTACGACTACCACTTACAACTGCTAAAGTTTCAAACTGATACGAGTGACATGTGACAACAGATTTCAGCGTTTGTAATTTTTATAGGTAGGTACCCGGTGCATACATTTTTTATTTTGCTTAATTTTTTGGACATTTAGTCTTAAATACTTCTTCAGAAGACTTTAAATTTAGACTACTTTGTTGTCATTTTAGAATTTAAATAAAAATCCTACTTTAGAATTACTAAATTTATTGATGTCGACGGGCACTGAACTCTGACGCCGTCAACGCGTCATATGTGTGAGCAAGTATTTTAGCGTCAAGTCTTAGGGCAGTGTTAAAGGGCTTTCTTTTTTTTATTAAGCCAAAAGATATTTAATTGGTATTGGTTTGTGTTTTTTTTTAGTATCTTTTTTTTGTTTTAATTAGTTCAGTCTTTGTGAACTTTAAACCAGAAGCTATATGTTCGTAAAAAAAATCCGGATCATTTATCAATTTGGCCACTAATCCATGCCATTTATCAATTTGGTAACTATTCAAAGGCAAAGGGCACCTATTGAGTCTGATATTATAATCGCACGTACGCATTGCCATTTAAGCGTTTTTTTTTTTATTACTAGCTACATGGGTTTAGATTCAGTTAGAAATAACCAAGAGATAAGTAACCAATCAAATTGATTTAATTTCTCCGATTGTACTTATTCACGTGTTTGGGTGTTTATCGATAAAGTTGCTGAATTTTTTTTTTTTTCACGACGTTGACGATTTGTTTCTTATCTCGTTAAGTTTTTGTCAATAGACCAACTATCAAACAAATTATTGTTTATTTAACAATAATTACGCATCAATGTCTCAGAAAAGTTATAGGTACCGGAAATTGGGACACAAATTCCTGCTTATGTTCTCATTATGATGTGATGCATCGTGATCGGTAAAATCGAATGATAAATCATGTACTATATTGTACGTGCAGATTGTTAATAACGGGATTATTAAGATACTTCTCAAAACTGCTTGTTCAAGAAATGACTCACCATTATTGCAATTCATATGACTGCTTAGTCACAATTATATTCTACACCAGGCTCAAAGAGCCATGCAAAGCAGTTAAAATTATTACTTGTTTGCTGGTATTTGCGGTAGGTATTGTTGCCCGTAGCTGAAGTTCCATATTCCTTTCGTTTCTTGTACCGCATAGGACAGAAAGTAGCGTCGTGGTTGATGTAGTTGCACACGTAGCAGGGAACAGTAGATTTAGGTTGGTTTGTTTTTGTTCAAACGGCCGTCATAATCTTCACCACGGTGACCAATTTATTCGCATAATTTGCATTTCTCTCGAAACTACTGTATCGATGTACGTAGTTTTATTGATGAAACTCCTGGGATCACTCTTTATAGGTGGCTTCCACATTCCTTAGTGTTAGGTGTGAAACCGCGGAGAAAATTCTCTTGATCGATTCTGGTATGTTCGGATCCGATGGAATCATCTTTGACAGAGAATGGGCGAAAATACTACTCGTAGCTACAGCTTTCTACTGCGTCCAATCCAACCGAATAGGCCAACATTTAAGCGAATGTAGACTTGATTTGATGGCGAATTTGGGTTCGGCACTTCTGATATTGGCGTCTCCTCTGTTATTATAATAAGAGTAGGGTTTAGGGTCCAATGAATGAGACAATTACCAACGTCGTATTTGAGCAGTGGTTTATTCTTCACCAATTCGCGATATTAAAACATCAATCTTAAAATAACAAAGCGTATGAGACAACGTCTGCAACTGACCATTTCGATGACAAGAATGCCCCCACCGACCATCAGTCAGGTTACTTATAGGACTTAGAGGGTCCGGGCGAGTGCAGGTGGCGTGACGTCATACTGGCGTGATCGCCTGATCGGTCAGGTCAGGTGCAGCTGTTGTTTTTGTACATTGATTACTATTGGATATTTTTCACATTTTAGATTCTACATGATGACGCCGCCGTCAAATATAAATGTAGAATTGCGGACTATCTTGAAAAATAATAACTAACAATTTGAAAAAAAAAGCACTGACTGCAATCGATTTCTCCAGAATCCCATTATAAGACTTCCACTTGGTACCAACAAAAACCATTCATTTTGTTTTGAAGTTGGTTAAAAAATATATCGAAATCGGTTGGCTTGATATTGAGTTATTCGTCCATTTGTCGTGTGCATGCTTAACGCAAATTTAAGACAGGAAGGTACGAGTATATGGTTTTCTCACATATGCCATTGTCAGAACTGGACCAAATAATAATCACGAAATAAAAAAATTAAAAATCACCAACTTCAACCGATCTCTCCAAGATCGTATTATCTGTGGTTCAGTTCATCACCATCATCAAGTCCTACGAAGATTACCAAAAGCGCCATATATGTACCTACTAGCTTTTGCCAGCGGCTTCGCTCGCATATAGAGTGGATTTTGTAGCACTACAAATATAACACAATTACGTATTGTAGGAGTTGCATTCGACAGAAAAAATGGATCTAGTGTGTTATTATACTAAAACTAAAATTTGAATGTTTTACTTACCAAAATTTAATATTAAAAGATAAATATGTATTTATTTGAATTCATCGTACCTATGTTACTCGTATATAACATGGTATGTAGATAAGTACCTACATCTTCATTGGCAAGAACACTTCTATGAATTAAATAGCCCAACAAATCTGGTTCCTCCTTACAAACTTTTACCTTCCGTTTAACCCCCATAGGGAATGAATTTTCAAAAACCTGATACACAGGTTTACTTATTTATTGTTAAAAACATTCATGTGAAGTTTCGAATAAAATAGCCCAACTAATCTAATTTCCCCATACAAACTTTAACCCTCCATTTAACTTCTTTAAGGGATGAATTTTCAAAAATCCGTTGTTAGTGCGCCTCTAGATATTATAAAGAATCTACATGCCAAGTTTGAACTCTCTAGGACCAGCGGTTTGGACTGTGCGTTGATTTAAGTCAGTCAGTCAGTCAGTCAAGACATTGCCGTTTATATATACAGGGTTTAATCGATAAGTGTTTACAGCCCATAATTCCGTAAATATGAGAGGTATCAGAAAATTTTTAACTGATATCAAAAGTACGTTACCCAGCGAGTAAAAATACACTAATAACTTTTTCTAAATATATGAATTAATATTAAAAATACTTACTTAAAACGCTCCCATACATTGATTATGACGACTTACAGCCTTAAAGAATGTCGGGTGTCGTAAAAGCTAAAACTGTTAGAGATTCGTTATTTATACGAATACATTGTAATAAAATAATAATACTACCGTTTATGAAATAATTATTCTAACATTTATTCTTAAATAAAAAAATATTCGTGTAAACTAGTCTTTGAATGAACGGTTACGTACTAAATGTATAAGAGGGTTTGAAGTTAATATTTGAGATATTTCTGATTTTATTTCAAAAAAGTTATTAGTGTAATTTTACTCGTTGGGTAATGCACTTTCGATATTAGTTAAACATTTTCTGATATCTCTCATATTTACCGAATTATGGCCTTATCGATTACACCCTGTATAGATAACATTTGAGGAGATCCCTCGATTTCTCCAAGATCCCATCATCGGACCCCAACTTGGTGCCAATGGGACCATCTCGGGGTTATACACGTTCGATAACAAGAAAAAAATACAATGGGTTCATGATTCTCGGAGATATCGGGTAACATACCTACACACAATTCACAAAAAAAACACAGAATCACTATTGAACTAAATTAGATACCTACATTAAACACTACATAATATTTGCATTAGCACTGCTGGCTGGCAGTAATCCCTTCTTATTTAAGGTAAGTTTAATTTAAGTAAAGTGTTAAGCCTACGACACGTCTCCAATTCTCCATTACGAGCACCTACCCTGAAATAAAGCTAGCCCACTAGCGTACTTATTACAAAGCATCTAATGTTTATATAATGTTGTCATGAAACTGTTAAACGAGCCGAGCATGTGACATAAGCGCTATTCGATGAAGCGCGCTTTGATGGCGTTGCAGCGCCAGTCATGAATTTCATTTGTACGGCTTCCACGTCGACGGTTCGGCTGAATGCTCCACGACGGGCTCGGGGTTTGAAGCGTCGGAAATTCCTTTGACACAAAATGATTAGGATTCATTCGTCACGTCTGGAAATATTCGCAATTACATTTCTGTTTTAGGGAATGTAAGGTACGGCCAATGTTTCAGCGCTTTGCCAAATTCGGACAAGTTCATGAAATTGCATGTCCATTGAATGTACATACGTTTGTGATCTGATCTGCATTTTGATTGCTCGCAATCTGTAAAGCCGTTTGAGAACGTTCCTCAAACGGACATAAATGTTTGCAATACCACTTTTGCGAGAAATGTTCTGACCATTTCGAGTTTCTAACATTATCATGGTACGGAAATACATAAATCTGGATGAATGCTGCACGATGGCATACATAGCACAAATCACATTGTCATTATAGTACAAATACATATTTATACATGTTTTCATGGCAATCAAACTTACCCCACTCCAGCCGTAAGGCAGAAAGCCGTCGTGCTGGGTCCAGTTGGCGGTGTCGACGTAGAAGAGGCCGGCGGTCATCATGAACACCCACACACACAGGTTGACGGCGTTCAGCAAGTTGTTGAAGAACAGTGACTTCTTTACGCCCGCCACCAGCACCACTGTCATCAGCAGCGATATTCCGAACGCGATGAAATCTGGAGGCTTTCCTGCATACACATTGAATATAATACAATATCTACTAATACATAGGTAGCTATGGATCGTATCGTACCTACGTACTACAGGCGGCCTATGTGAAGGTCGAAATCCGAAAATTCGACTATTTGCCTCTGTCACTCCAACAAAGGCACCATTAGTATGACAGAGGCGGGTGATCGAATTTGGGGAATATTGAAGCCGCTTAATTGAGCCTATAATTTACCCTGGTGCAGTATGGGAGCGGGCCGCAAGGCATGTTGTTGTTTGCTTCATAACACAAAACTTACGAGTAGTAGTACATGGCTTAAATAGTTAGGTAAAAACCTTTTTCTACTCCCGTACTTTAATTTGTTATTTACATGGCCGTGAACGCACTTTTAAGCCCCTACCTTACTGATGTCAAAATAAGTCTATATTGTCTTCCCCATAAACGCATTCAGGTTTACACGCAGTGCGTTTTTTGTATTTTAAGACACCTCATGTATACAAGACTTAATGAAATACATGGCTGCCAACCTAATTTTAAATGTAATTTCTGATGAACAGTAAACCATAGAACTTTCTTTTTTAATTTTGACGTCTCCCGCCTGACCTTGATGATTAATAAAATTGTGTTTAACTAAGAATATTTCTCAAATTTACAATTTTATTTGAAAATAAGTGTGTGGTCGTAGAAAAAGTATAAAACATTGTTTAACTGAGTCATAAAATGCTCGTGGCGTCTTTAATAACAATTTTCGGCTTCGTCTCAAATTGTTACCCACGCCACTCGCCTTTTTGACCTCTCTTAAACAAGGGTTGCATAAAATACTATTAAAGTGTTCATAATTCACGAGGCCACGAGATGTATAATTGATTATGCATTCATGCATTATGTAAATTATTTTTCTCATATGAAATCGCAAGTAAAAGCATCTTTGTGCTTCATAAGTAATAGTGATCGGAAGAGATATAAAATATCGTAACAACTATTAACAATAGTCAGTATTTATAGTCACATGCAGTCAGGTAACGGGATGTAGGCCGCAATCGTAGTGTTCAAATTAGTCGGTACACGCAAGTAATTACGAAC
>JALPQI010023569.1:0-12823 GCA_025490895.1 Thaumatotibia leucotreta
CATCTTAAAAGCGGCTTTTTCATTTGTTGGTAATGTTTGAGATGCAAACGGCAAGAATTCAACCTATGATCAATATGAAACGAAGTTATTTAACGTCGACGTTTTTCATAAGGTATACGTACCAATGCTCGACACTAATTGCTTAGTACACAATAGTTGACATTTACTGACACTTATTATAATGACTTGCATCTGGCCAGCGACGAGCACTCGTACCTACGTTTACCTTGTAACTTTGGTGTTTAAATATTAATATTGTACAGGGTGTCACAAATTAGTGGTGATCTGTTCAAGTCATTCTGTATCAACAGCATCGTATTCTGATTAGGAAAAAGTAAAAGGAATAAATTATTCCCGTCAAATATTTCATTTTCAAATAGAGGGTTAACCTATTTGGAAGACCGGCTCCATATAATAACAAAATAGGTATACCCTTAAGGGCCAACATACCTAAATCATCCATCACTATTGTTGTTACGATCAAAATATATTACTTTTATACCACAACAGTGGCAAACTAGCATAGAGCCCGCCTGATGGTAACCATACGTAATGATATTTGCTTTTTATTGATACTCGAAATTGGAACTAAATATGTACTT
Organism: Thaumatotibia leucotreta; assembly: GCA_025490895.1. NCBI lineage: Eukaryota > Metazoa > Arthropoda > Insecta > Lepidoptera > Tortricidae > Thaumatotibia > Thaumatotibia leucotreta. Next base: position 603 of record JALPQI010023569.1, read on the forward strand.
AATATATGTACACATATATACATAATTATACATATCTGTGCATAAATTCGAATCTGAGATATAGCTGAACATTTTAATACACGGACAACATGGCAAACTTATTGTAAACAGTCAATTTTTATTATTTTTGACATTAATATTAACTATTCATAAATGCCAAATTCTACATAAATATCAGGATGTTCAGCTAATTCTTGATTGTAATAAAATTAGCTCATATACTTAGTCCATATTAAAGAATAAGCAATAAACATTATCTTAAGTTATTTTCTTAATAACTATGAGTCTGAGCAGACTAATCAGTCTACGAGGTAATTGAAGCGTTTGTATCGATTGCCACAAGAGACACGGTCACTAACGCAATCGATAAACGAACGGGTAGCATTTTATTCTATTGTAAGATTAGCACACTATTGGTGCGACAGTATGCCTCTGTTGTTGTTGTTGTATTCTGGCAATTTTTTCCGCAACTCGACATCAAACGTGGCTATTTTGCGTAGTCCCAACGCTGGCCCGGTACTTGTTACGGACTTCACATTTGTGGCCTCTATCCAGGCCTATTTTATTAATATAGTTAGTAAATGACAGGAAGTCAATCTAAGAACAACAGTCACACTAATCATACACAAATAGCGCTAAGGTCTAAAGATATACGTTACGTAAGTTACTACCTAAATAGTTGGAAAATACGCACAAAATTACCTGGCAGACAGATTTTGTCCACACAGAAGGGTCTTAATACAATACTTACATTTATAATTGAATGCAAGTGTGTAACATGTTTACAAAACTTATTATTAGCTAATATAATAAATATATTATTACGACTCAATTTTAGAATATGATTTTATTGTGTGCATTTATACATTTCTGCCATCCAGCATTAGGCAATATACTCGTATTATCTAAAACTAACTACTATAACTATTTAAAATTACCCAATTATTAGTCTGTGGCTTAATATGTATGTATGTGCAAAGCATCCAAAAAACAGTTAACAACTCCATTATTTATAACACTAATATAGTATAGGTACTTACATGCAAATATTTTAGAATACCGGTAGGTACTCTTCAAAGCCTCATAGATTGGTCGCGTTTGTAATTGACATTTCACCTGAAAAGACCAACCAAAAATATTAAGATGATTTAAGATTTTCTCCATAGGTAAATATTGTAATAGTCTTGACAAACAGGTTCCAGATGAACTACTCTACTTCTCCAAGGGATTAAAATAATGTCAAGTACAACAATTACACTAAAATTATAAGAAATAGTTTTAAGTACGGCTACTGAAGCAGAGCATTGTTGCACCTGATAAACCTCTATGTGATGATTTTTGTTAATTCAATTAATACCCTTTGTGTGTAGTCATAACATAAATAAATCAATCACATAGGTGCAAAGAAGATAGGCAGAGACAACCTATTTAAGTGTTACCAGACAAATCTATGTATTTCCTCTAAAAGCTGTAGCTGTTAACTAGACAAATAGGGCATAAACAATTCTTATTGAAAGGAATCTTTACTAGTTAGATTATAACATGAATAGTTGATCAAGTAGAGCTAATTACTCACCTCATTGTTAATGTGATGTTGCAACCATGACTTTGATCTTCCTCTCGATATGACCTCTGCACATGGGGCAACAAATCATTTCCTGTTCAGCACACTGGTAGCAGCAGCACATGTGCCCACATGGAACAAACACCACTTCGCATTTTGAATCCATGCACACAACGCATTCAGACTCTGATGTGGTATTCTCTGTTTCTGTCACACTCACAACTCCAGTACAATTTTGGTCTTCCATTTCTGATTTGGAGGGTGCACTTGGCTGAACTGTAGGTGCACCAGAGTCATATAATAAATGATGGGTTTTTGCAGCAACATAATATTTTATTGCTCGAATAACTCCATCTCTGTCGGAAGATTGTGATATACCACACTGAATTAATTTCTCTGGTGTTATATCAGTTATCTTATTATCAGAAAATAAAAACTTTACCAAGAAAGGCAGACAATGGATTACACCTTCTTGTAGTAAGTAATTAGCCAAGACTGGATCTAAGTTCTTGCTAACATCTAATAATGTTTTTGGAGCAAAATCAACTAATTTTTGGTAATTTTTAAGCCAGAAATCAGTTGTCTTATCTGTCTCATTTTCCATTTCTTTTAAGGTATCTATCAATTCTACCCTCCTTTTATTTTTCTGCTGCAAAACGTCATCTAACAATGTGACGAGTTGCACTCTTTGAGCCAGTAAATCATTGTAATTACACGCCACATGCAACTTCTTTTTCTCCTGTTCAATGACACTGAGCCGAGCTAAATGGTGAGATATCAATGATATCTCTTGATTCAAACTCCAACTTTTAGCATCTACTCTCTCAACTAGAGATGCAACTACAGCTTTTTGTATATCTTGGTCTTCCAGAAGTTGCTGAACCAAATTTGAGTGGGAATGATCTTTTGCTTTTAATAAATCTTCTAACTTTTCAATACTCTGTGATTCATGCATGAGCATACTTTTTTTGGTGTTATGAATACATTCATCATATTCTTTTTGTGCATATTGAATGAAGTAGTCTTCCTTTATTAGATTTTCCATAGCATTTAAGACATCAGCTTTTTTGATGTTATCATAATTCTGCCGGGTTATTTCTAGTAGTCTATCATGCTCAGCAAGGTCATAGGCAAGTTGCTGCTGGATGACCTCAGGCCTGAGCTGGTCTGTTTGAATAAAGTTCTTAATCAAACATTCAATTTCTTTCTCATCTTCTTGAATAGCTTTAATCAGTCTTTGCCGTTCAGTCTCTTTAGCTTCATGAACCTTCGCAATCTCAGTATCTAATTCAAGACGATCCTGCAACACTTGTGATAGAAAACGCTCCCTCTGCTGCTTAGCAGCCTCATGGAATTTATTTTCTTGCTCTGTAAATGCTGCCTCTTGTTCTTCCCATGATATAGTTTTTCCAGTATGAAATGATTCCATAACACTGCTTGTAACTGGTACTGATGTGAATTCTTGGTCCAAAGGTAAAGGAGGAATGTAATCTATTTTCATTTCATGACACAAAAACTTCATTATCTCTGAGGTGCCCTTGGTAGTTACGTTGGCAGGGGGATAAGTAAATAATTCACCCTCTACTTCTAGTATGCTGATATTAGTTGCAAAGCATAACTCAGGACAAAGCTCTTTCAAGTCCTTGTTCTCAAGGAGAGACAGTTTCCTCAAATTTTTCAATTTACCTAAAGATGGAGTTAGGCTTCTGATTCTATTGTTTGATACATCCAGGATTTGGAGATTTCTTAGGAAATGTATGCTTTCAGGCAAGTATTTAATATGGTTATTCTGGACATATAGTTCAGTCAAGCTGATGAGATATCGGATATCATTGGGTAAACTTACAAACTTGTTGCTGCTAATATTGAGACATTGTATGAGGTGCAAGTCTGATAGCTGACCACCCTCTTCCAATGACTGTAAATGATTAGCCTGCAAGTAAAGATGAGTTTTTCTATACACCTTACATATTGAATAGATACCGGACGGCACTTGGCGTAGTTCGCAGCCGGAGACATCATAATCAGGTTCGGGGGATTCTTTGGCAAGATACAGCTTTCTTTCCAGTGTGACTCTGGCATCATTTGAGGTGCTAGCGTGCCTACCAAACAACGACATCGTCGCTCGGTGGACACATGACACAGAACAGCCCATAAAAATAGACAGCCAATTATTTAATTTATCTGTTACTGAATAAACTCTCGAATAAATAGTTGATTAAATGGATTAATAGCACGGAAAATAAACACCAAGGAATACAATACAAATAAAATGAATCACAATATATTGCACAATGCAAAGTTAGTTAAAGAAATAACGACAATAGCGTCATTGTTTCTTTCGATGCAGTTCGATTCGATTTAATCAAACGTCAAAGTAATCACTAATGTCACAAGTCACAACTCACAAATGTCACATTGCATTTTTTTTAATAGAAAAGGAGCTGCCGAATCTGTGGCCCTTGCAGCCAAAGCTAAAGGCCTGTATTACACTTCAGGCGTCAAGCCTCCCTGCTTGCTCCCTACCCATAAATCGTTTGTGTGTTATTATTATTAACTATATCTGGCCTGCTACCGCGAATACCGAAGTTTGTTTTTGCGTGTCCTTGCTAATTCAAAAATCCTTCACATATCAGTAGGCTTGTCACATGATTGATGTGACAATATGTCGCGGCGAAATAGACAGTATCCGTCCCTCGTTTATTAATACATTTAGTAAAAGACAGGAAATCTGTCTCACCGCGACATACTGTCGCACCAATCATGTGCTAAGCGTGCAGGTTCGAGTATCGGCGAGGGCAATTATTTGTGTGTTTATTTTATTACAAAAAATATTTGTGACTTGGCCATGGTTGTTTTTATGTATATACACTCGGTCCAGCAATCGCTGCCAGTAAAACCAGTGGCCATAATTATAATTAATAGTACAGTCACCATAATTAACTACAAGTGTGACAATTGTAAAATATCACTGTTAATGACGTCAGAGGCTACGGCTAGCGCTTACTATCGGATGGTCTGACGAATGTGTTTGTTTGCCACCAACATAAAATTACTACTAATAACGTTAATATATCGTTAATAAGGTACTTTTAATTTTCCGAAACCCGTGACAAAATTGTCGCAAGGCTTAGTACAATTTTCATTAAATCTTCATGACCATGAGGTTCGGCTTATGTCGGAATTTCGCTACAATGGTCGTGTTTTTTGTGACAATTGTAATTTTGCTTCCCAAAAAAGGAATTATTTACTGCTGAATTGTTAAAGTTCCTGCACTACACTTTATGTTAGTGGCAAACAAACGCACAGCCCTTCCGATGGTAAGCGGTAACAGTAGCCTATAGACGCCCCCGATTGGAGAATCAGTAAATTTACAATGAGGGTTTTTGATACTTTTTCTGCCGCTATGGGGAGGTGAGATGGCAGCACTGAACGGGGGTTTTGACGAATTGTCAAAATAAATACGCGCATTAAATTTTCTATATACAGTATGTATCACCTCGTAGAGCAAAGAAAGAAACCCGTTAATATTTAGATCATACTAAACAACTTTTACTATGGGGCCAAACTCGGAATTCGCGAAAAAAAAAATTACTCTCCCATACAACGTGTTCATGATCATGCAATCAAAATGTATGAAACTGTCAAAATTTTTTTCGTGAATTCGGGTTTGGCCCCATAGTAAAAGTTGTTTAGTATGATCTAAAAAATAATGGGTTTCTTTCTTTGCTCTACGAGGTGATACATACTGTATTTATAGGTTTATTTATTCTGAAAACCATTACTTTAGGTATAATGTTTTCTAAAATAAATAAAGAAAATAGTTCCAAGTCAATTCCCATGAAATTAACAAAGTTAAAATATTTTTTTTTAATACCAGTGACTTTGCGCGCCTGTTATATAGTTCCGTCTTCAGTTCGACGACCGTGTATTAGTCGTAATCCATTACAAAATGAATCCTCTTCCAAATAAAATAGAATTTCAATATTTTAGGCCCAGGTGCCTATGAATAGTATGAATCTGACAGCTGTCGAGACCAGGTGCGTACGAAGCGCCGCCTGGTGGCAGAAAAATTATCGAAAACCCTCATTGTAGCACTTGTCAAGGTGGTGAAATCGGGACCAGGCGGCAAATTTAAATTTTGTATAGGGAACCAAGGAAACCTCCTGCTTATATTTTTTTAATTTTATTTGCTGCCTTATTCTATTTGGATTTGTTAAAGTATTTTTGAGTATTTGCAGGCCCTTCCAACTAGCGCGTTCGGTTCGAACTGTCAGAGCCATGCCAGCACCCCAGGGAGTACATCAGTAGGGCCTCACGGTGAGCGGTGACTCGTGATTGTTATTCGTCGAATATGTATACAGTGTGTGGCCTACAACCGGGGTGAAAATTTAAACGGTGCATTAATAAGCTGATCAACAATCATTTCCACATATTGTAATTTAAAAAAAAAAAAAAATTGTAATTTTATGTTCATGTATTTTTCATTATTATGGGTTCATTTACTTGAATTAAAAGTTATCAATAACTTATCATTTTTGAATCATTGAAAAATGTACAATTTTTTTTAAAAACCGTATCAAATTAGTGTAAAAATGCAAACAAAATTATTGTTATGACTTCCTACCTGGTATACTATCAAGATGTCTTGCGACTGACAAGCTACGACATCGTGATGCCAAGATACAGTACTAAAGGTCCATAGCTTTGAATGACAATATCTCCGAACTTAACCACTTTGAAACACCGGGACCTTTACAGGATTATTGCTGATAGTCTAAGGAGTCACTCATTTCATTTTTCTCCCGTGTTAAAGACCACACACTGTACATGTAATGTTGAGATTAGGTAGGTATATATTTTTTTAAAAGGACGCAACCTTATTTTTCAGAAAAGGTACGAGTAACGCGATAGAAAGAGAGCACACTTCTACATGACATTTAGCGTTGCGCAGTGGGAATTTGAACTGAATAGTATCGTGGCAAGAGTCATTATTTTTTTTTAACGGGTTTTTGTAAAATGTGTATTGTATGGTATTTGCATGCATCTTATACTGGATGAAATTTTTTGCATGATACAAAGTCATATTTTCTGGATCTACTCATGATCACAGCTAACTTTTACTATGGAACTATCTTTGAAAAAGTTACCACAAAATCTACATCTCCATACTAATTGAATTGTCATTAATATGTAAGTATACAAGTATCCATACTGATCGAAATGTACTACGTCATATCAATGCACTCGATATTTTTTTCTGCCGAATTCGATATAAGTCCCATAGTGAAAGTTGATCGCAATCATGAGTAGATCCAAAAAATATAATTTTGTATCATGTAAAAGAGTTCAACCTGTATACAGCGTGTGTGCCCTGTATCTCGAGCAAAAACGTAAACGGTAGATTACCTACTAATTGGCGGATTTATTAACTACACTCTACACATTGCAATCACTACTACACGACTGTACATTTGACAGAAAGTAGTAAACGATCAGTCGATATATCTCCTCATGCCAGCAACTAATGGTAAGCACGTGTTAAGCACTGCCGGCGCATAGTATGCACAGGGTCATCGGCGAACATGTGCGCCGAGCAGTGCCACAGCACGCCGGCTGTTAAAGGTGCGTTTAAACCAAAAGAGCATTCGCTGTTCTAGCGCCCGTTCTAAGAAATCAACCAATCACGTTTTGTGTACCGATCGAATTTCGTAGAGTGGGAGGTTAGAACAGCGAATGCTCTTTTAGTTTAACCGCACCTTTAACGTACATTAGATAGCTCATGGGACCTGCAGTGTTATTCACTAAGGAAACCGCCTTGCCCGCCTAAGGAAACAGCGCTGTGTCAGCGCTGCGGCAGCGTCCAGCCTAAATGGTAGTTCGGGAAATATTATTTGACCGACTCTTATCTTACTTACGACCTTCGGTTTCGCATCATTAACAATAGAAAACTGCTAGACTGTTGATTGTCTAGTAAGTGTTAACGCAAAACAAAAGGTCGTAAGTAAGATGACAGTCGGTCAAATAATATTTCCCGAACTATATTCACTAATGCACTTTAAACGACACTAGCGCTCGGCGACGAATGCGGCGTGAGCTGGAACTACACTGCGTCGAGAGTTACCGCCTACAGTTCGACGACGAGCTGTTCTACGTTTGTGAATACCGTTTTTCGCAGCGCTGCGCTCTACGTCGAAGTGAAGGCTGTCTCGTCGTCGAGCTCGTTGACGAACGCAGCGTCGAATGTGTGAATAAGAGAATAGCATAGCTGCACAAGAGCCCTGCGGCACGCCGCACGACACCTGACGCTCGTCGCTGAGCTCCGAGCCCACCCGCACACGATACGAGTGCCCGATGAGGCAGTCGCGGAACCATTGATTCAGCGGCTCCCTCATCCCACACTCACTCATGGCTTGTAATAGCGTGTTAGTCTCTAAGGTGACAAATGCTTTCCTGAAGTCGTAAAATACTGCCACGACTACTTTCTTATCAGTCAAGACATGAAACTATTGTGTGAACATGCTGTCTTGTAACGCGCCTACATTATTTAAAAGGCAACAGCCTTTTTGTACTGACAAGCTGGTTGGTCACAGTATCTTTAAAAAAAGACCGGCCAAGGGCATGTCGGGCCATGCTCAGTGTAGGGTTCCAGTATTCTATGAGCCCACTATTCATGTTTTTTTTTTTTCATATTATTTGGACTTACGGATCAAAAGTTAGAGGGGGAGGGACACAATTTTTATTTCTTCTGGAGCGATTACCTCCGAAAATATTAACTTTAGAAAAAACTTTCTTTTAAGACTCTTTCTTTTTAAGAGACCTATTCAATGATATCCCACACTAAAGGATTACAGCATATTAAAAAAATCATCCCCACTTCACCAGTTGTGGAGGTATCCGAAAAAAAAATTTCTAGTTTTTATTTTATTGTACCACTTTGTTGGCATGATTAATATGTACATATACGTGTACCAAATTGCAGATTTCTAGTACTAACGGCCACTGAGCTATGCTGCGGACAGACGGACAGACCGATCGATAAGCGGACATAGCGAAACTGTAAGGGTTCCGTTTTTGCCATTTTGGCTACGGAACCCTAAAAATATGTAGAAGAACAGATGGAAGACAACAAAAATGGTCTAGCCAAAATTAGATAAGTATCTAAATACAAATAAAACAACTCGACTACATAGAAAAAAAATGTACGTAAGTCGTAATCTTGGTAAAAATATGTTAGGTAAAATAATACAATAATAGAAATGCCAATGCAAATAATTTAATAATATATATACTAACACTTAATAAATAATAACTCATTTACTTACTGATCCGTGTGTATTTATTCGTGAAAGCTTACAACATAAAAATTACACAAACATTTAAAAACCTTAGGTACTACAGTTTTGAGGTCAACAACAACTACAAAAAAATACAATATCAATTAAGTACCTACTTAAGTCTGATATGATCAATGCAGGATCAATGTTATTAAGACGGATGAAGACATTTTTTTTCATAATTATAAGGTCAGTGAATACATTTTTAATTTTATTTGAACGTGTCTAATTTGTGAACAGTATTATTCGGAAAGATTTAAATTTTATAAACATACTTGGTTTCTTAATTGTATGTATATGTAACTAATATTATAGTATTTATAGTAAACGAAAAATATATGTATCTTATAAATTATTGGAATAGAGTCGAGATACGAGCAACGCTATTTAGGTAAAAGGTTTAAAAACTGACAAGAAGAATCACTTATGTACCTATATAAATAAACTAAAATCGTAATTACATTGGATTTATTGTACCTACTAACAATTACAAGATAGTCCTTACTCCTTAGTTATTTTCAAATAAATTTACACTACACCTACTTGTCAGGTGCTCATGATAAGAAAATATGAATTGCCCATATGAGTTGGAAACAAACAACGCTACGAGTATGCAAATAAGTAGATGCGATTTCGTTCTATCGTAAATGTGTCTACTTACTAGCTCCGATGCATTTATTTTGCATTCAAACCATGTCTAAATAACAATTACAAGAAATGTCTTAAAATCTGTATTGACTTGAATTGGTTGATCAACTATACTTTCAACAGTGGTTAGTAAGTAGTAGGTATAGGTATATAATGCATTTTAACTGTCACGTTTTGGTGATTGTATTAAAACAGTGTTTATTTTTATATTGCCTCAAACCGTAACCAAACGTAAGTATGTTTCAGCACTATATGTACCGGTATATGTAAGGCACTTTTAAGTTACTCTTAACCACTAAAGCGTAATTTTGAAAGTTTTTGATTTATCGATCGATGTAATGCTCACACTAATTTGACACATGAGAAATCGATATTGGCAGTTGTGACAAATAAAGTTGTAATCAATAATCATATCAATATTACGAGTATGATTATATGCATTGCGGCATGCTGAATCATTCTGTATGGAAAAAATAGATAGGAAATTATCAATAAAACAAATTGAAATTATTAAAATAAACACATGCTATAAAGACGTTTCGCTTCTATACGAACATGTACGTTGTACGTACTTACGTGTGCGTATATTGAATAACAATACCGGCCAAGTGATATTTAAATATTTACACATGTGTATCCATTAAGTACATTAAAAGTCGTTTCCTACTTAATTCTAATTATTTACAAAATCACACAAGAGTTTGTACCTACTTATGCATTTACACTTCCTAAATGCTACATGTATCAACAAGACTTGACACTGCCTGGTGTTAAAAATCCCTTTTGAATAGGTAATATGTTTTTTACGTAATTGAGAAGCAGATTTGCAAGAACTGACATTGTTTAAATTACGAAATATTTTCTCTTAAGTAACATGGATAGGGTAACGGCCCCAGTGGTCAGCCAGGAACCAGTAGTCGGCCTTTTCAGTCGTTTTTTGGTCGGGAATTGGACGGTTATTCGAATAAACAAATCGCGGGTACTCAAATAAAAGCTCTGATTCCCAATTTGTTGATACGTAGCGCGGCAAGTGCAGTGAGGGATCGGGGGAAGCAATAAATTCGTTCTTACAAGTGGTGTTCGTCGACGAGAGCGGTAGTGTCATGTCTGCCATATTTTTGACTGCACGTGGTGTTGACTTAAAAGGGAAGAAAACTATATATTGATGTTAAAAGTTATTGATTTCTGTAAATGTTTCGTTTATTTATTAGTTTATCTGTTTGATTACTCCGTATTTGTGTGGAAATATCATGATCTAACTAATAAATTGAGTGGGCTGACTACTGGATACCTAGTTTTCAACAAAGTATCTAGTGCTCAGCCACCGGGGGCTGACCTTTGGGTTCTTCATTTAATATTTTATTTGTTATTGTTATATACTGTTACGACCGTTAAATTTAAATTTTCAAATTAAGTTAGGCATGCCTTATTCAATTTGATTCAAAACCCAGTAGTCGGCCCCATTTGATTTTATTTTTTATCACGGCTGACCACTGGATTTCGCGGATCTAGTACTCAGCCACCGATATAATATTAAGGAATATATCGATAATTATTTACTTATAATAATATTATCTTTCTACCTAGTACATTTAGGCATGTATTTTATGTAACTACGTATAGGTACGTTTAGGTACAAGAAAACGGAATACTTAAGATAAAAAAATCTAGCGCCTAATATATCTAGCTCTAGAGTCATGAATTGAATAGAGGTGCTTAGATGATGTAGCACCTATTGAATTCAAGGATTCAAAAAGAAAAAAGAAGAAGAAAAAAAACTGTTGTCTTAGGAAAAAAGCAGAAAAATCTTTCAACCCAACGACGCTACAAAGAAAAATAACTAAACACAAAACAAAACAAACCCAGAATGAAGCCAGTAAAATCAATAAAAAAGGCACAAGAAAATAGAAAATAGATTTTTCAATTGATTCATCAGGTTTGACAGAAAATGATGCAGTTTTAACGGATATAAGATATAACCCGATCAAAAACAGATAAAAGAATGTGGGATAAAAGCTGAAAAGTTACGATTCTTTCTAATGTCATGAACCTGCTTAAATCCTCAGCAAGGAGAATGTCATAGTCATAGTCACAGTAATTTTTTTCAATTAAACAAAATACATTGCGTTTATTTACATGCCAGCAGCCTCCTCAAGTACAAACATAGATACTGTGTCCAATAAATTACTTTACTCTCATTAAACCAGCTTTGAGGACTAATAATATAAAAAAAAAAACACTAAATTATCGAAGAATAATGGACCTGTTACATACGACCGGCTATACAAATGAACATTAGAACTATGTAGGTTTGGCTGATATTTTTATATTTAAGTTTAGAATATTTTTATATTTATTATAATTAATACTAATAGAAATAAGGAGATATTATATATACTGTGAGCTTGAAAAATATTTTTTGTTACGTATGACCAACGGGTTTCATGCCGTAAGTCTTTGATTTAAAAGAGTTAAGTATAAGGAATAAGAATAATATTTAATATCTTTGATTTTCATATAGATATTGCTGATTTTGATTCCATTATGATAGTAATATACGAAGGCTGAGTACTGGGCACGAAAAGGCTGATTACTGGATTTTGGCGGCTGAGTACTGGGAAAAAGTGCCATTTTTTGTTTAAACTAAATTATCGGTACTTTAAGGATTCATG
>JALPQI010023570.1:0-20181 GCA_025490895.1 Thaumatotibia leucotreta
TATCCCCCTACTCTACGAAATTCGATCGTTACACGAAACGTGATTCGTTGATTTCGTAGAGTGGGGGATAGAACAGCGAATGCTCTTTTGGTCTGCATGCACCTTTAGGAGGTGAACGCCACGATGGGCAAGCGGGTTGACGATCGCAGTAGTGTGTCCACTCCACCAATGATGATGCTGCTGCCCATCATGAATCTTCGATAAATAAATGGTCGATGATACTCAAATCCCTTGTCTTACGATACACACGGGAAGAGTTAGGTGACAAATGTACTCTTACTGCCGTCACCACACGGCCGCAAGTTGTTGTAGTTGTAGCTAATGTCGGTCAATTGCCGCGCATAGTATTGTACGTTGAACCTGATTACGGTGTCGACTAAGGGATTGAAGTGTCACTGACAATGCTTAGATAGAAGATTGATGATAGGCAGCAGCGTCATCAATTCATCATAGTGGACACACCATCTATGATGCTGCTGCCCATCATCAATCTTCGATAAATGAATGGTAGATGACACTTAATCCCTTGTCTTACGCACGGGAAGAGTTGGGGTGGTGACAAATGTACTCTTACTGCTGTCACCACACGGCCGCAAGTTGTTGTAGCTAATGTCGGTCAATTGCCGCGCATAGTATTGTACGTTGAACCTGATTACGGTGTCACCTCACGTGCGTGAAACGCAGGAACTGACGCAACGAGGGCCTTGAACTGAGGAAGGAACACTTTCGCCGGGGGATGGGCTTCCTTCTAGAGTGTTGTGTTCCGGGAAAATTTCACAGACATCTGGATGTCAGTCAATATGTCTGCGACCGTACCTATACGAGTATAAACATGGACATCTAACGCGAGCTCAAAAATGCCCAAAAACATTTGTTCAATTCAGTTGCGATGGGCAGAATATAGCGTTTTTCTTAATCACATCTTTGACAAGTGTAAATATAACATAGCCAATCAAATTAAAACGAAATTAGCTGTTAATGAGCATTTAAAAAACTTGAGTGTGTTGCTCTACATTGCGCGCCGATTTATTTTGTATGGATAATTTAGTGGCTCTAATTTAAAGTAAAAGTTATCTAAATGTATACATACTTATATAATGTATTGATTTAACGTAAGTTTACGTGATTAAGACCCGTTTGTCTTTAAAATATTTAATTTGTCAGCCTCCGTAGCCTAGTTGGTAGTGACCCTGCCTACGAAGCTGGAGGTTCCGGGTTCGAATCCCGGCGAGGGCATTCTTTGTGTATTTATTTATCACAAATGTTTGTTCCTTGGTCACGGCTGTCTATGTATTTAAGTATCTATGTATATGTATCTATCTATTATATATATCGTCGCCTGGTACCCACATCACAAGCCTTAATTGAGCTTACCGTGGGACTAGGTCGATTTGTGTAAGATGTCCTAAGATATTTATTATTATATTATTATTTACACCCTGCAGAAATTCGTCAGCGTGATGTATTTTAAGAGGGAGTGACAGTTGTAAATCGAATTTCAGGACCGTTTTTGAAGGGAAATTTTGTGTGGCGAGCAGCTTCCATGTTTTATTTTTTGGTAGCATGTCATTTCACATGTAACCGCAGGAACTGACGCAACAAGGCCCTTGAACTGAGGAAGGAACACTTTCGCCGGGGGATGGGCTGCTTCCTCTTACAACACGATTATCCTCCGGACTATCCCACTGACATTAGGGTACTGTTTACTGTGTCATCCCACGTAAAAACGCAGGTAAATTAGAAATACTTTCGCTGGAGGATGGTCAGTCTATTCCTTTTCCACTGCGGTTGTCGCCGAGACAATTTCACGCACGTTCTGGATGTCAGTATGTATTGAGTACAGTACTGATTACTATGTCATCTCATGTGAAAACTCAAGAATAGAGGAAGTTACCGGACGATAGCGGACTCAGGAAGGGGTGCTTTTTCGCCGGGGAATGGGCTTTTTTTCTACAGTACTGTTGTCATCTGGATAATTTGTCTGACACTCTGGTTAATGTATGTGATTATAGTACTCATTACTGTGACATGGTTCCAATTGGTTAAAATATGCTATTGTATAAAATATTGAGTAGTACAGTCAAGTGCAAAAATAAGTATCGAAAGAATCCGCTCATATATAAGTTATGACGTTCTTATTACACAGAATTAGAGTGCACTGGGACATATTTTTGAACATTTTTGTGTACACCTTATTTTGTCTTCGAATGTACATAAAGAGTATACTATAACATTTTAAAATATTGGGCTGTTTCGAGGTTTTTGTAAAATACCGGTTTCAGTCCCGGACTGGAAGTAAAGGTAAGAACTGACCTTTTGTTATCAAACAAGATATTCGTACTTCGCTATTTATCTAAAGAAGTCGGTTTATTCGTTACGTTTACGACATAATCTCATGTAACTATGTAACCAGTTATGTGACAATGACTGTGATAAGCTTCCTTCCTTTTGTTTTATTACTATTTTTATAGATATAGCAAACACAGGAAGTTCATGATAACAATATATTTCAGAACAAATAGCAAAAAACCCTTTGAAAACGTTGCATAAATTATATTCGTTAGGGCTCTGTCTGTACTGAAAGGGTCAAAACGGTAAGACTAGCGCTGAAAATTTCCGGATTAAATCCCGTTTTTTTTTCCAAACAGCTCGTTTTTTTCCGGATTTTTTCAGAAAAATCAACGAAAGTTCCCTTTTTAATTTTCAACTCTAACTTAATGCGAGTTAGGTTTGATTTTCACTTATACCAGCCCCAATTTCACCACATTGACAAGTGCTACAATTGTAAATTTACTGTTTCTCCAATCGGGGCGTCTATAGGCTATAGTTACCGCTTACCATCGGAAGGGCCGTGCGTTTTTTCACGACCAACATAAAATGTAGTGCAGGAACTTAAATAATTCAGAAGGAAATAACTAATTTTTTGCGAAGCAAAATTACAATTGTCACAAAAACACGACAATTGTAGCGAAATTCCGACATACCCCGAACCTCATGTCAAGATTTAATGAATATTGTACTAAACCTTGCGACAATTGTCACGAGTCTCGGAAAACAAAAGTAGTTTATTAACGATATCATAACGTTATTAGTAATAATTTTATGTTGGTGGCAAAGAAGCACATGGACCGTCCGATAGTAAGCGGTAGCCGTAGCGTACGGATGCCTGTGACGTCAGTAACAGTGATATTTTACAATTGTCAGACTTGTAATTATGGTGAAATAGGCCACAGGAGAACGCGATGTCATTGAGGAAAAGTCAATTGAAATAGATGGCAAAGAGTGACAGTGACATTGATTATTTCCGTAAAAACCCGAAAAAACGGAAAAATACGAAATTTTCAAACATTCCCGAAAACAAAATCACATTCCGTTTGTCCGTCCGTCCGTCTGTTTGTCACCAGGCTATCTTATGAATCATGAATATATTATCATGATAGCTAGCTAGCTAAGAAACCCTAGAAATAAGGTCAAATACAAAAAACGTTGCATAAATTATATTCGTTAGGTCTCTGTACTGAAAGGGTCAAAACGGTAAGACTTTACTATCCGTTTGTCTGTCCGTCCATCTGTTTGTCACCAGGCTATCTGATAAATTATGAATATAGCTAAGAAAACTTAGAAATAAGGTAAAAAACGAAGTATTTTATCATGCAACAAACTTACTGATTCTTGCTCTATGCTATAATTAACAGGTAAAAGCTTAAAATAATATAAGTATAACATAACATTTAATATCGTATACAGAGTAGTACGGAATCCTTTGTGCGCGACAACTACTCGTGCTTGACCGATTCATCTTATAAACGGAAGCTTGTTTAAAATCAAGGATTACAGGTAATAAAATAATGCACGTTGAGTAGGTATTTATGTTGTAACGATTAGCGTAACATGGGAAGAAGCGATACCACCTTGAATTGGCAATTATTTACTCGTAGGCTTTGTATGAACTAACTAAGACAGATAAATACCTAAAAACTGTTGGCTGTTTACTAATTGTATACCTATGTGGATTTACTATTCGGGATTTGGTAGAGCCATTGATGTAAAACAAAAACAAATAGAAAATGTTTCGACGACTGATATATTGGCACCGCAGGTTCAACGCGTAACACCCCTACAATTCTTGGGCTACTGACCAATATACGTACGTGCATGTGCATAAAGCAATTATTGACATTTTGTTGAGGTGGCGTCTACGGCCCTACCGCTACCGCGAACTATGAAATCGGCAAATTTCGGGAATTTTTCTGTCACTCTCTGCGATTGTTTTCTGTCAAACTCTAATGTGACTACAGTTGGCGATTTCTAATAATGAACTATTGACAGTTTAGAAAAGAGCCTTTATCTACAGGCATATCATAATTTCCCTGTTATGTATTCAGAAGCGGTAATGTAATGACCTATATTAAGAGACCGGTGTCTGTGGCTGTATCATAATGTTTACATTAAAGTACAGACAGAGTACAGTGCATCATGATGTTGATATTAAAGTATCGTCGTCATGATATTAATTTTAACATTATGAAGTCAACTTCTTTTTGTTGTTTTTTTTTTCAATAAATATTTATTGTAGGATATCCTTACTCAAATTGAGTGATTTCAACTGATTTTTAATTTTTATATTTAGAGGTAATTACTTAGTGGATATCGATGAAAATAAAGGTAAAGTGTCATTCTAAACTTATGATATGGATGTAGATAAAGTTATGTATGTGACTGTACATAATTAGGCATTAAACACTCGTGTGATCTTATTATGAAACTCGCCTACGGCTCGTTTCATAAAACCACACTCATGTTTAATGCCTCTTATTATGCGCCAGCCACATAAATAACTATTATATGACGTTGAGACTATCGAAAAAATGGTGAGTCTTATATTAATTAATAAGGATCAATCTACATGTATAACTGTCAAAAGTTAATTCATAGAAATATGTAACTATAAGCGTAAGTGAACTAAGCTTTACTCCTTAGTTCACTTACGCTTATAGTTACATATTTCTCTAGACAAATCTCCGAAATTTACGAACTTCGGTGTTTTCGGTAGCAGGCCTGATTGTCAGCTCTTGTATAATTTGACATGGCTTCAAAAAAGTAATTTCTCCACTATGTCCCAATAGTAAACATCGCAATGAAACTAGACTGAGATTAGACGCGGGTTCAAGGCCCGGGTTACGTAAGCGCGCGCGCCGGTCGTCGACCGCGCATGCGCGGAACTGCTGTCGGAACTGAATCACGCATTCGCTAACCTTACGGCTTCATGACTTGAGGCATGTAATACCACTAATACGTTGTATTATGCGTGAGGTAAACAGCGCTAATGTTGCCCCCAATTATTATTTTTGAACGATTTCAAAAAAGGAGGAGGTCCTCAATTTTTTGTACTCGATATAATATCCAATAATCGTGACCCGATTTTCAATTTTTTTCCACGGGTCTTAATCGCGTAAACTTCAGTTTAATTTTATCCTGACGTTTCGGGCATGACGTTACATCCGTGGTCGCAGGCAGACCACGAAGATTAGCAATAATCCTTTGCGACTACTTTGTTTTTAATTTCCATCCTTTTCTTATGTTGATTTTCTAATAAAATACACCATCATTAGTAGTGATCGGACCTTCGGGTGCAAAACTTTAACAAAATTTGTCAAGTGAACATGAAAGAGCACATACATCCAATATACATATCAACACACTCAAAAATTGTAAGTTCAAGATTCCAAGATATATTTTTATATTTGTGGCCAATTCTTGGCCAAAGTACTCCCGTATGTCAAATTCTTCACAACTTCAGTTTTGTAAAGTTTAGCACCCATAGTTCTGATGACTGGTCAATAGTCCTTAAAGTATGTGGATAGCGGTCAACTCTGATTGGCTTACGTCACGAGCGTTATGCAAAGATGGCGGTCGATCACCTCGGTCACAAGTGTCCAGCGAAAGTTTATCGCAAGGACGCACCGGTTCTAGTTCTCTGTCGGGTTTAGCGAAATTATTTAAGGGGTAGAGTAGCTACGTGTGTCCCCAATAAAAAGGGACATAAAACATCTCTAACTGGCGTGAATCCAGGATTTAGTTCAGGGGGTTGGGGGGCATTGACTTTTATGATATCATAGTACTTTATACTAAAATCTATTTTTCAATCGTTAAAAAAACAGCATCTAGGCGTATCTAGGTGTTGGGATAAGGTGGTCCCATTACTCGGAAGCCCCGTCATCCGCCTGGAGAGGTCCCGAGCCGGATAGCTCTCAAGTGTTCCGAGGTGCTATAGGCGGAGTATGCTGCTGATGCAGCCCAAAAGACGGGCCCGCAAGGGCAACGCTCACGGGGTTCTCGGAGGTGTGCAGCAGCGTTACCGAAACCCCGCACACAGAGCGAGCGGCGGAACACCCCAGGGATTTAGTCCGTGCAAGTCGGACATAACCACCCGGTTGCTCCCGGGCCGAGTGGTATCTATAACGGATTCCCCTGGGTCAACAAAAAAAAGGTGGCCCCATTGCCCTCCCTTAGATCCGCGCCTGATCTCTTACTAAGATTAACATACAAATGAAAAAATAGGAAAAGGGAAAAAGAGGAACTGGCCTTGACTCCATTAAGATGCTATAGCCTCAGACTATAATTTATTGATATAGTACAGTGACATTGGCAATAATGGCCAGGAAAGAAAGAAAGAAGAAGAAAGAAAAACATTTATTTGTGACGCTTACAGTACAAACATAAACATAAACAAGACAACATAGGAAAATAAAAAATAAAAATTAAATAAAAGAAAGTAAGTGGTGTGTGTATCACAAAATGGACCCAACTCAGCATTTTGCCGACTAAGAAATCGGCGCTGGTCTTCCGTAGGGCCCATTCAGTGATGCCACGACAAATAACACAAAGAGTTACAAACATTAAACATTAAAACAAAACATTACCACAAAACAACATAAAAAATAATTAAAATTAAGGACGCGAAAGGGCTTGGTCCACGATGTTTTTAGTATCTATATGGTGACAAGAGAAGAAAGAAATATAAAACCCTTAATTCGGCAATGTCGGTAGAGAATGCCAGTAGGCATTAAGTCCGCAATTTGTACATTTTTTTTAATGAAGCTTAAATAAATAAATGTCGTCTTGCATTTTTTCCGAGGTAGAATCAATAGGACTACTGAAGACCGAGGAGGCTTGAAAACACGACCACCCCTTGTTTGGATTGAATAAGGGGTTAAGAAAAATCAAGGATGTTTCGTAATTTGGATAATTTTTGGGAGAGTCAAAGACTAAAGATCGGAATTGACGAGGGCAAATTCCTCAAAAAGAACTCGATCGATCACATCAGGCACTTAGGTATCCAGTGAAAGTCGTTAGAACGTACGAGCAGTGAAAATGGGCACAATATCTATAGTAACAACCAAAGTGTGGTTCTTAATGTACCCATTGCTTCCATTTACGTTCTGTTTTCTTATTGTTACTGTCAGACAAAAAATCTATATCTGAGATACCTGTCAGCTTAATGAATTTTCTAACCTAAAAATGTAATTCATGTTATTATCATTGTGTTTAGTAGATGTCATTGTTTAATATCTATCCATCATTTATCATTCCACGATTACTTTACACCCGTGGTTGCAAGCAGACTGGCGAGAAAATGTATCAATACCTTCTAGCTGCGTGGATTTTGCGAACTACCCGCACTTGGCTTTGATTATTCACTTAACGTGAGTAATCTGAAACGTAGACATAATATTAAATGTTAATTTACGCCATTAAGACTCAGTTGTTGTTAAAATATTAATTCTTATCCGTCTGAAGATGACTATTGATCAGTTTTAGTTTTTGCTACCCCAGAAACTTTCAGAAGTGACGGGTAATAATGAGATATTTAAACTCCTTAAAACAACGAAACAAGGCCAGAGGATATAATATGCCATTCGATCGGCGTGTGACACAGATGCACGTTCCACGCATTTTAACGATGTTTCTCTTCTCCTTGACTCGCGTCATTTTGCCGCCCTTTATTTCCGTGTCTCATCGTATTTTATCCTATACTATAAACTGCACCACAATTTTCCCATTTATAACCAAGTTTCCCTTCTGTCACTATACTGTCAACTTTAACAGGATTCAAGTGTTGTGCAGATTGAAAACAACTTACTTCATTGTGGCTGTGAAGTAATTGTTAATGTGGTTTTCCATTAGTAGCAAGAGTTGAGTATCATGAGTTTTCAGAGGCAATTTGCATGTTGTTTCGTAATTTGATGCAATGACAACGTAATTTTGATATTTTCTCAAACACGCTGCATTTAGACGTCTCTATATGCTGCCATGCTAATCACGTTTAAGGATTGCAGCTATGTATAATCTGCTAGGTAAATACAATCTCCCGTAATTTAATAAAATGCTGACACTGATTAAGCCTACACTGTAAGTAGTGAACTAAGACTATACCAAGGACAATGAAATAGCCAATAGTTCTTTAAAACTACGCATTAGGAATGTAGGCGAAATACCGACTTATATGAAAAAAATAGCCAGATTTCAGCGTTGCCAGTGTTTTTCGGATTCAGAATTCTATTCTTTTTTGCCTCTGGCGGATTGCGGATCCTAGATCAAATCGGATTATTTCGGATCTTCCGAATGCTTTCCATTTTTGTACCATCTTGAAATATCCAGTTTCCAGTACTACAAGGAAGCCCAAAGGCGAACAAAATTCTGGTGAATCTTTGTGGAACTTCTCGGATCATTTTGCAGCCGAAGTGGTGTATGTCAAAGTCAAATAATTCTTTATTCAAATTGGAACAAACTCTTTTTAATGATCTAAGTTACACAAAAAATTAAAACTACTTCTGGTTATACCCTACACCACTGACCGGAGAAGAACCGGTAAGAAACTGGACGGGATTTGTTTTTCAAATAAGGGATTGCGTACTCTTACCCTCTGCGTACAGTATGCTTAGCACATGATTGGCGAGACAGTATCTCGCCGCGAGATAGTCTATCCGTCCCTCTTTTGTTAATATAGCTAGTGAAGGACGGGAGATCTATCTCGCGGCGACATATTGTCGCACCAATTATGTGCTAAGCGTGCAGGTGACCCTACTGAGTCGCGTAAGTGTCAGGCGTATCCGCGTGACCTCGCTTTAAGCGTCTTGGGGGACCGTAGGTAGACCAGGGCCTCATTAGCCCTGGGAGTCCCACATAACCACTCGGGTCCGTCCTCGCGCACGGATGTTATGCGTAACGCATTTTCGCCTCGTTATAAAAAGGTGACTTGACGGAGCTGGCAAAACTGTCACAGTGTTTCGAACAATCAACGATCGCTCTCAAAAGCCGTTGTCCACTTATAATGCAGGGGGCGCATCACTTTCCTCGCTGGCGCATGCGCCGCCTGTTTGGAGAAACGCGCTTTCTGACCGGATCCGAGGTTTTGAGTTTAGACAGTCAATGACCTTGGTGTAGGTTAGGCTTTTAACACGATAAATTCAACGCAACGGAGAGTTGTCGAGTTTGCGGACGATTGTGGTAGACACACGTCTTTGAGTGGCTTAAGGTTGTAGTACCTTCGAAACATTAAGTACAGATGTCGCTAGTGATTAGCTTCACAATACTATTGACTAAATTCGTTATGATCGACGGAAGGTCGTCTGGTGTAATTGAAAGCATGTTGGACCGGCAATCCAGAGGAAGCGGGTTCGAATCCCGTGACAACCAGAGTCTTTCGCAGTTGATTTTTACTATGGTAAGCACATCTGTTACGACATTGTGGGACGATATTATTATCTTTTTTCTACACTTGTAATGCAAGTTACAACACTTACAACACACAGTTCGCCGTGTGGTGACGGCAGTAAGAATACATTTGTCACCACCCCAACTCTTCCCGCGGGTGTCGTAAGAGCCGATTAAGAAATTTAAGTGTCATTGACCATTCTTTGATAGAAGATTGATGATGGCCAGCAGCGTCGTCATAGTACGATATTACTGCGAACGCCAATCCGATTGCCTAGCGTGGCGATTATGGGTATTTACCTCCTGATGCGTCTATACGCATAGTTAATAGGAGAGACCTACGTCCAGCAGGGGACTGATATAGGCTGATGATGTGTGATGCAAGTTACAAGCTTTAGTGAAAAATACTCACTTATTCATAATCATAAACGTCCCCTAACTTAGCAAGCCGATGTTAGTCCCTTTTGGTCATATCAATATATACATATAAGACCGATTCTTACTGGCTTGCTAATTTAAGAGACGTTTATAAAAGGGGGTAAATTATTAAGGAAATGTTACCCCTAAAGCCCAAAAGTTCTCTAAAAGACACAATGCCTGCGCAATCGCAATTTGTATTCATATTTAGAAGTCTCAGGTCAACGACCCCAGTGTGGGTTAGGCTGCCGTTGGAGAAACGGTGTTTTTCGCACATTCTTTTGAATGTTTTAATATCAAATTATTTTTCCCCTCACTAGCTCGTAAAGTGCTCGTTTATCCTTTAATACGAACGTGTAAAAACGCATATTATTCACTTGTGTGGCAAAGTAATGATCTTGGTTTTGGAATAACAAAACGTAAAATGCTCATGGAAATTGTTCCATATTAATGATAATTAAATAATTTGTTTGAGAATTTAGTGTAAAATACAAACCTTTATATAATATGATGATTTTAACATATAAATCCTAAAATTCCATAAGTAACAATTGTTTTAGTGAATGATGATAAGATGACTAGATGCAATCACAAAACGCAGAAAATGTCAACGTCAACATTGTCAAAGAATATTATAGGTTATAATCTTTATTTACCGACTCGAACACGCATAAAAATAGTAAACTAAACAACTTTCAGGGTGTTCTGTTATAATTTTGTAAAAATAATGAATGAGAATGATTTAATAATGCATTGGCGTTGGTGTGCAACTACAGGAATGTGTTAAAATCGTGCTGCGTTTACTTTTTCGTGGTAAGTTTACTGCGACAAAATCTTGCATTAAATACATGATGCATTTGGAAAATTATTATCACTAACCCGATGATGATTGTAATGTGAACAAATAATTACCTTTTTTGAGTTTCCTCGCTATAGTGAGGGGAAAAGTTTTGTGTTACACACGGGTGCAAATGTATTTTACTTCTCGTATGTTAAAACACTCGCTGCTCAGGATTCTATTTTAGAACCACTCGCTTCGCTCGTGGTTCAACTATAGAATCCTTTCGCTTGCTCGTGTTTCAATTTCATACTCGCGGGTAAAATACAACTTTGCACCCTTGTATAACAAATAACTATTATTTTTAGAGACGAAAACATGTCGTAACAGGAATAATAAATGATATCGATTACAGTTTTGTGCGATATTAATACGCATTTTAAATTTAAATGTTTGTGATGAAACGGTATGGGACATTTCTTTAAGAGTCAGTGACAATTTGGTTTTCAAGCTATTATCTGGCAAAATAAACTTTGCAGTGAAAATGACATTAAATAGAAAAAAAAGTGAAAATATTTATTTGTGACACAACATACTACACACATTAAATACAAACGAAACACGAATATAAAAACAGAAAAAATAAACAATCCAGCGCTGATCTTCCATTGGAGCCATTTGTGAGAGCCTTTTTCTATTGACGGAAATAATTAAGTTGTCCATACATATAAGTTAGTTATGAAAACGAAGAAGGCCTAATGTGTATGCTTGTTATATCCTAGCCTCCAATATGAGGAATCTAACTATTGTAATCTGTTAGGGATGTAGAAAGTTTGAGAGCTTCTTTTATCGAACGAAAAATGTAGACTGAGTTTGCCTCCCTGTCTCATTCACGTTGGAATTTACGTGTGAATTTGCCGAGAACATTGAAAATCAAATTGCATGTATCCCCGTCACTCTAATTACCGTAAAACCACGCAACTATGGTCCAATACTGCAACTGTGAACCAAAATTTCGACATAATAATTATCAGGCCCAATCTTATTTTTGGCTTTGTACAAGTTTTTTTTATTAATAATGAGGAGGTTTTGCCTATGAGTTGAGGAGCTTGATTAATGGGTATAACAATTACTCCTAATGGAAGATATTCGATTAACTTTTGGACCATTGTTGGGAGCATTTGGAATATAGTTAGGTGGTTTTACGGTACGCCTTATTTAGAGTGATAAGGAAAGATGTATGTTTGTAATTTATACCCAGGGCCGAACTTGAACCTCAGTCAACGACTGATTCCATCGCCCCTGCCTTATGTAAGACGTGCGCACGCGCTGTGCAAGTGATTTTACGTAACCAGCGGAAATGGCACAGATAAGATGGAAACAGTTCTTTGACATATAGGAATCGATCGCAAAAAAATGTACATAGTTATAGGCCTTAATCAATCAAAATCACGATTGCGTCAATTTGTGTTACGAAAGTTAGTGTTTGAATTTATCGCCCGTTAATTATGCCAAAAGTTGTTACGCAATATTTAACTTCGTGACCCAAAAATGAAGACGTTAAATTTTGTTTTCATTAAAGACAAATTTTCTTTAATTACCTATGTAAAATTTTTTTGCAATCGATTCATAGGCACTGGTTCCACAAAAAGCGAGTTAGCGATTATTAAAATTATTAATATTTATTAGTATTAACGTAAAAATATAGGTATACAGGGTGGAAAGGGATGAAGTTCCTTCGTAATATACTATAATATAGTACTAAAATAGAAATATATAAAAAAAATAGCCTCTTATACAAAGTGAGAGAGATTAACTTTAGAGTTCAATAGTATGGAAAAGTCAATTTTCCATGTACGCTTTCGATGTTGGTCCCATACTGAAAGTTCATCGTAATGGTGGGTAGACTCGGTTGGCAGTAGGAAGGAACGTCGTCCCTTTCTACCCTGTATATGTGTGAACGATGTATGTATAAGTGTCAAAGACGTCAAATTCTATGGAAAATCAGCCATATTTGTTTATATTTTTTTAGATTCTACTAACGATTGGTTAAGGTTATCATATTGTATAGATAGTTAGATTGGTTGACGTTAACATACTGTATAGATAATTAATGTGTGGTACCGTGGGCGCGGTTAGGAAGCGGTTTACGTAACGCTCGGGCCTTGAACCTCGGAAGGGAAGCGAACCCGCGCCGGAACGGTAAGGATTCCGGTTGCCACAACCGGCAACTGTTGCTTTTTATACTGTTAACATGGTGATAAACAAGCTTATGGGTATTAGAGTTGCCTATGGAATAGTAACTATAACATTCGTGAGTAGAAAACAAAAAAAATGTAAGCAAACCTAAAAACTTGCATTATTCCATAATCACGCAGTTTTAGAATATAATCTTGGTCTTATTACCAACTTAAATTCAATTTGAGTCCACATACATTTTTTGTCAATATTATTGATATTTATTAGAGTTAAAGTAGGGGAAATACGCAAAGAAACGGACGCGTTATGGGACGGATACTATTGATCTCTTTAAAAAATCTGAACGAACATACTATTTTTTTGCCACTTATGACCATATCTATCAAGGAGGTTGGAACTCTTAGGGCGCCTATAGAGAGACGGCGTGACAGACAAAACCCGTGCCGCGCATATGCGTTTTACGCATATGTGCTGTCAGTACCTCTCGGGACGTCATGGGTATATAAACTATAAAAATATACCAAGAATGCCACATTGCTCTGTAATCTGGTGCAGGAACCAGGCTACGGACGTTAATAAACAAAATTCAAACGTTTCCTATCACAGGTAAGTAAAAAAAGTTATATTAAATTCAATGTAAAATTAGTATGGGCGAGAGACATAGTGAAGAGACACGGCGCTGAATTTGTTATCGATAGTCTATGTAAACTCTTACAACTAAACGGTGTTAGTAGAAATTCAAAATTTGTTCCCGAGTTACGGACGTTTCCTATGTATAAGTAAGTATAATTATGTGTATTTCTCTATTTAAGTACATAATATATATCGTCGCCTAACACCCATAGTACAAGCTTTGCTTAGTTCGGGGCTAGGTTGATTTGTATGAGACTGTCCCCCAAACATTTATTTATTTATTTATATTTAGCAATAATATAATATTTATCTAGAGTGCAGACAATGAAGCAACTATACAAAAACATATAGTTTAAGAAATTCTGACTTAATTTTTAGATTTCCTATAGAACCATGTGTCAGAGAACGCTGGATAACGGCGACTGGAAAGTTGAACTGGTTTCCGCAAAAACACGACACAATTTGTTCGGACCACTTCCAAACTGACTGTTTTGTAAAAACAAATCCAAGATCTATATTGTCATCCAATGCCTGTCCAACTTTAAAACTCCATCCTGCGTTTGATAAGGTAAGTTAGCGTTGCTAAATAATTTTATTTTGTTTTAAAAGTAAAGTACCTTTTAAAGGATTTCTGATGTTATCTGTTAATACATATTAATTTAAGTATGTAATTTCCAGGTGTTTCTTGTCCCAAGTAGGTAACCCATCTTATAATCTTTCAAGAAAACGTAAAACGGTACAATTTACGAATTTAAAAATATATTTATACATTTATACATCTAGTTAATCTGTCCTCATATATAATACCTAAATTACCTAACCATCTAAACTCCTTACAGTTGATCGTTTAATTTTAGTTCACATTTATAGTTACAATTTTAATTTAAGCACCTATGATATACCTACATTTTCTTTTTGCGTTTTATAACTTAATATAAGTAGATATAGTTTGCACACCTTGAACAAACAAACCAATGCAAAGGTAACATATAACAGGAGGTCTTAAGACCACCTGTTGTTTAACCTCTGTCTAGCCTTACCCTTAACACTTGTTGTTTAACTTTAACCTTAAAGCTAACAACTTAATGTAAGTAGGTACTTCTTGTAAATATAAATTCAAATAAATGTATAAATATTACTGTTTTTATATCATTCATAACGACATCATTTTAGTGAGATTTTAAAAATGAGAATGTTTGAATAGCTTTTTAAACGGTTTTTATTAACTTCACCGCGTATCAACTGTCGTCGATGCTTCAAATCTTGTGATCGATTTTTCGACCACTTCTACTGCACCGAAGTCAATAAAATTTGGAAGTCTTGTCAAGTCCCCATGACAATGCAATATTATAATATTTGTATCCTTGTATCCTCAAAGCCTGATGCTGCAGACGTACTGCCTACCTTAACCAAGAGTGTTAGACACGTGAAAATGAATGTATAGTATGTTTGGCATAACCAAATACTAAGAGCATGATCTTGACTTCCAACTCCTCACTTCTGATGCTGCAGTACTGCCCATAATAGCCGCTTTCCGGTTTATCTTTTATCGATATCTTGATTTTAAAGAATTCTTTAGATATCAAGTAGAAACATGCGAATTTAATACTAAAGTCCAACTCCTCAAATCTGATACTCCAGTGATACTGCCTGCCACAACCGCTAGGTTTAGCGATATGTAGATTTTGAAGTACTGCTTTAGATATTTAGTAGAAGCATACGGATTTCATTATCGTCATCATCATCATCATATAGTGACAGCGTGAGTGGATCGCGTAGGGCGAGCCGTCGGGCCTGCGGCCCTCCTGCTGATAGAGTGACAGCGTGAGTGGTTCGCGTAGGGCGAGCCGTCGGGCCTGCGGCCCTCCAGCTGATAGAGTGACAGCGTGAGTGGATCGCGTAGGGCAAGCCGTCGGGCCTGCGGCCCTCCGGCTGATAGTTTGACAGCGTGAATGGTTCGCGTAGGGCGAGCCGTTGGGCCTGCGGCCCTCCTGCTGATAAAGTGACAGCGTGAGTGGATCGCGTAGGGCGAGCCGTCGGGCCTGCGGCCCTCCAGCTGATAGAGTGACAGCGTGAGTGGATCGCGTAGGGCAAGCCGTCGGGCCTGCGGCCCTCCGGCTGATAGAGTGACAGCGTGAGTGAATCGCGTAGCGTAGGGCGAGCCGTCGGGCATGCGGCCCTCCTGCTGATAGAGTGACAGCGTGAGTGGATCGCGTAGGGCGAGCCGTCGGGCCTGCGGCCCTCCAGCTGATAGAGTGACAGCGTGAGTGGATCGCGTAGGGCAAGCCGTCGGGCCTGCGGCCCTCCGGCTGATAGAGTGACAGCGTGAGTGGATCGCGTAGCGTAGGGCGAGCCGTCGGGCTTTCGGCCCTCCAGCTGATAGA
The DNA here is from genome assembly GCA_025490895.1 of Thaumatotibia leucotreta. Classification (NCBI taxonomy): domain Eukaryota; kingdom Metazoa; phylum Arthropoda; class Insecta; order Lepidoptera; family Tortricidae; genus Thaumatotibia; species Thaumatotibia leucotreta. Next base: position 16,129 of record JALPQI010023570.1, read on the forward strand.
GTGACAGCGTGAGTGGATCGCGTAGGGCAAACCGTCGGGCCTGCGGCCCTCCGGCTGATAGTTTGACAGCGTGAATGGTACGCGTAGGGCGAGCCGTTGGGCCTGCGGCCCTCCGGCTGATAGAGTGACAGCGTGAGTGGATCGCGTAGGGCGAGTCGTCGGGCCTGCGGCCCTCCTAGAGTGACAGCGTGAGTGGATCGCGTAGGGCAAGCCGTCGGGCCTGCGGCCCTCCGGCTGATAGAGTGACAGCGTGAGTGAATCGCGTAGCGTAGGGCGAGCCGTCGGGCATGCGGCCCTCCAGCTGATAGAGTGACAGCGTGAGTGGATCGCGTAGGGCGAGCCGTCGGGCCTGCGGCCTTCCAGCTGATAGATTCACAGCGTGAGCGGTTCGCGTAGGGCAGGCCGTCGGGTCTGCGGCTCTCCAGCTGATATAGTGACAGCGTGAGTGGTTTGCGTAGCGTAGGGCGAGCCGTCGGGCTTTCGGCCCTCCAGCTGATAGAGTGACAGAGTGAGTGGATCGCGTAGGGCAAGCCGTCGGGCCTGGGGCCTCCGGCTGATAGAGTGGCAGCGTGAGTGGTTCGCGTAGGGCGTGCCGTCGTGATTGCGGCCGTCCGGTTGATAGGCAGAGAGTGTGAGTACCTCCGGTTCACGTAGTGCGTGCCATAGTGCCGTCGAGCCTATGACCCTCCGGTTGATAGACTGCATGGATTGACCCTTTGGGCCCTCGGTTCGCGTCGGACTTTCCGTCAGACCTGCGGTCCTGCGGTTGGTCGACTGACAAATTTATATTTTATAGTCTCTAAATTCGACTTGTATTATGAGTACAATATTTATAAAAATTTAAACTTGATATATTCCTTAATTGTCAGATCTCTGTTATCTAAGGTATTGTATGAATTACACGTCCATTTGAGAGACTTTGGGCATTCAATCTGACATTTTTTTAGTGTCGGATTTCTAAAAATATCTATTCAGCAGGGATTCCCCTCTCGTTACATATAAAATAATGTCCATTATGTTTACGTAGTTATACTTGTATGTGTCGTGATTAAAGCGCGAGAGTTAAACGCTAGCATGCATAATTATTGCATATTACAAATATCATCTTTAATCTGGAATAAGTGGATATAATATCGGAAATTAACTTTGCAATTGCACTAAAAACTTGAAAATAAAATAAGTAAAAAAAGTTTTAATTTAAACGGTTTTTATTGCACCAAAAACTAGAAAATAAAAATTAGTTGTAACTTACCGTAGATGCTACTTTCTGTTGATTAGTCAAGAGAAACTATTATCACTGTAGTCTTCCCAAGTTGGATGCTGAAAGCCACGTTTAGCCTCTATGTCAGTGGATTAAGCGTTACCTAATCGGAAACTTTTACCAAACTAAAATAAAAACGTGGGGCGTTATTATAAAGAAACATACAAGTTCAAAATATGTAATTGTAGCTTTAATTTTGCAATGAATCATCCATCTGTTCCAACACTTCTACAGAGGCAAATAACTTTTATCAAAGCCAGAACAAAATTTATTACACTATTGCTGTCTTGATTTCTATGTTTGTTCTTAAATAACTATAGTGCCTTAATCACAATTGCGTACGCCCCACGTTTTTATTTCAGTTTGGTAAAAGTTTCCGATTAGGTAACGCTTAATCCACTGACATAGAGGCTAAACGTGGCTTTCAGCATCCAACTTGGGAAGACTACAGTGATAATAGTTTCTCTTGACTAATCAACAGAAAGTAGCATCTACGGTAAGTTACAACTAATTTTTATTTTCTAGTTTTTGGTGCAATAAAAACCGTTTAAATTAAAACTTTTTTTACTTATTTTATTTCAAGTAACATTTTTAGTCAAATAACTGTTGGTTTTAATCTATCGATAAAAATATCGAGCCATACCACAACACTATTTACATTAACATGTCAAAATTACCTGACACGGTCGATTTCTATGAAAATGACAGCCAAGGCCGCCTCTATCTCTAAGGTTACACACTAAAGAGGTCCGTGCTCTGTGATATCTATAGTCATCAGTGTTGCCAATGACCAATTGCGTAGTTGCATAAAGATATATCTGCGGACGTGTTTCACGATATATGTTAAAGACGTCAAATACTATGGAAAGTCAGTCATAATTCTTTATTTTTTTTTAGATTCGTCTGACGAATGTTATACAATATTGCATACCCTTGACATTTGACACACATTTGACAAGAAACATTTATCCCCTTATTCATAAACGTCATCAATATTTCCGCACGACGGGTTTGCTAAGTTAAGTACTTTTATGAATAAGGGGGTAAGTCAACATACAGTTAGGTTACAAATCTTTCCTGTGAACATGTTATAAAAATTAAGGGCTGTAATACCCTAATTTTCTTTTAAGAAAACAAAGCCGATATGGATACTGGTTCTTAAGAATTTTTCGCGAACGCTGTATGACCCTTATACACTTTATACAGGGTGACATTTGGGTCGTATAGCAAGAGTGAATAGGGTACTAGGGACGGTCATACTGAGCAACTTTCACTATGGAGACAACCATAAAATCGCGAAAAAAAAAACTGCTAATTGAAGGGCCCACGGAAAAAACATGTCCAGTGCCTAAAAAAATCATTGCAAATTCACACCTTATTCTGTTAAAAGTAAGGTGGTTTTTCTTTCTGTAATTTGAATCGACTAGACATGTTCTTTCCGTGGACCCTTCAATTATGAGTTATTTGATACTTAACTATCAAATAGGGCTCATTTAACTCGTAAATAGGAGATTTTTTCCACATTTCTTTGTTATGTTCGTAGTGAAAGTTCTTCACCGTGACCATCCCTAATATCCTGTGTAATCCTGCTCCACGTCCCAGATGTCATCCTGTATATAATTTTGCATTTAACATACAAGTTACAAACGTGTAAATAAAGGGGGCGGCCGTGTGATGACGGCAGTAAGAATACATTTGTCACGACCCCAACTCCTCTTGCGGGTGTCGTAAGAGTCAACTAAGGGATTGAAGTGTCACTGGCCATTATTTGATAAAAGATTTATGATGGGCAGCAGCGTCATCGTAATGGACACATTACTGCGATCGTCAATCCGCTTGCCCAGCGTGGCGATTATGGGCATTTACCTCCTAATGCGTCTATACGCATAGTTAATAGGAGAGGCCCACGTCCAGGATGCTTAGCCAAGTTGCCAATCGCTAACGCTTAGTAGCGTATCGTAGTTTTCCCTCTCTGTCACCCTTTCATATTAGTGCGACATGCGACAAAGACAGTTAGCTGCCTTTCGTTTACGACTGACAATTAAGCGTTAGCGATTGGCAACTTGTCTAAGCACCCAGCAGTGGCCTATCATAGGCTGATGATGAATTAAATAAAACGCGGTAATCCGGATGTTTACAACATAGAGTTGCGTTTGCGCAACCGCGACGTTACACTACTATTGTTACAACCGTTACGCCTCGCGTGGATTATCCGGTATTGTTTATTTAATAGTGATACATGATATTGATTCATGCTGTTACTAAGCTCTGTCTAGTGACGTCTATTCCTGGTAACTTTCCCAATACATGCAGGTTATCAACAAAAAATATTATTAATAATAATATTGTTGAAGCTTCGCGGGTCGCGTTAAATTATTTCGGGTTGCTGATTAATTATGCAAAAGGGAACCAACCCACAAGAATTTTTCATTCAAATTAACACCATAAATCAAAATAAACAAGTTAATCTTTGAAAAGACAAATTCATGTGGCTTGGTTCCTTTTTGCATAACTACGTCCAAATATAAAATGATTAAAGATGCTATGTGTGGACTTATCTTCAGACTAATACATAGTTACAAAAAATACACACAACGTTGGGGGCGGTGACTAGTATGTAGAAGTAGGATCGATAAATGAGTTTACCGATATAGGAAGTCCCTAACTGTCCAGAAAATTTGCCCCTCGGAATCCGATGTCTGATTATTAGGATGCATTTATTACACAAACCGATCTAGTCCCACGGCAAGCTCCAATTTAGGGTTGTGTTGTGAGTAAAAAAAATTACCATG
>JALPQI010023571.1:0-16441 GCA_025490895.1 Thaumatotibia leucotreta
AAAGCTACCAATTTATATTTCACGAACTATACATAATTTTGTACATTTCATTTTTCAATAATTTTGATGATTATATTTCTTTCAGCCAAACGCACTATAGACCAATCATCGTCCACCGCAAGAAAAAGATCAGTTGGTATATCTACTCGCCGATTGACGTCACTACAAAAAAGAAAACACAAATATAATTCAGTTCAAACCAATTTCTCATTCAATGACGTCATTCCTACGATTGGTATTAATTCCGAAGTACAAGCGCAAACGAATTTGACCTTTATTGGCAAAGATCAAGAACAAGTTGATGAAAGTAATCAAATAAGTAAAGAAAACAGCCCTCAAAGTGGTATACAACTAATCGGAAATGATAATGTGACACTAAAAAGAAATAAATATCGTAACCAACTCTCTTTATTGATCTTAGAATTATTTCATGATATACCAGTATTCCCAAATACAAATGATGTGATGAAGCGGAAAAGATTAGATATTATTAATGACTTTGTGGATAAAATCTCTGAGCTTCATATGTATATTAATAATGAAAATTACTATGATGAAGTGGAACTTGAAATTGAAAAATGTTTACGTATTTTACCTATGTGGGAACCACAAGCACAGGAAGATAAGAATCGATTTAAAAACAGCCTGAGTGACTCATTGTTGACGTTAATAAAGACGTTTAATGAAAAGTGGCACAGTTTAAACATAAGAAATTCCATCAAATCCCTGCAGTCTCTTTTACCTCGTAATTATAGAAAGAAAAATGACGTTATAGAAAAAGAAATTTCTAATTGGGTCGAGAATAATCTCAAAAGCCCAAATAGGAGTGTCATCATCAGTAACAAGTTAATAAAGAAAATAAAACCAATACTTGAATCTGGGATAAACGAAAAAGATGTAATGAGAACAGAAATCGTCAATATTCTTAAAAGATTGTCTTATTTGGAACTTTCTCGTGACAAAGATATACACATAAATATATTGGCAAGTGATTTAACTAATCTATTAAGCAATTCAGATGATAAATATAATTTTAGTAATAAAAAGAATGTCAATATAAATAAATCATTTCGTGATAATCAATTAACAGACGCGACGGAAGATGACACTATTGACCAAATCACTGACACTTTGTTCGGCTTCAACAGTTTAGCTTTACTTAATAATAGACGAAATGTAGTTAAAGAAATACGTCGAATTCTTAAATCATCAGCCAATTTTACTGACTCTGAAGCATCAAGTTTGGCTAAAACTCTTGTAATAAATGTAAGAGATTATTTCGACGAAGACGTGTATACTAAACATACAGGAAAAGGTCATTCCAATTCATTTGTGGTATTAACGTCAGAGCAAGACATTACAGCAAAAAGTGGGCCTCCGTTTCACTCGACACCATCAAATTATGTCCGAAGAAAAGAAATTCCTACTCTGAACAAGGCAGAAGAAGCTTTTATTGAAAAAGTGTCAGATATTGTCAGACAATGGCTCCAGACAACTGATGTTAATTTTGAGACAATGGAAGAACAGGCATATAAAGAAACTATTGTCGATGATATTACGAACGACGTACATACTTTCGTAAAACAAATCGTACAATTACAAATACCAGGTGTCAGAATTGATGAGGATTTATTGAATAAAGTAATATTGAAAGGAATAAGAAAGTATGAGTTATTTACAGCACCCGTCACGTCGGAGTCGCCGCAGGTTATTGATCTTCGTCAACGTATCATGGCTTTAAATACTGATGAATTATTAGATAAATCAGCTCTATTGGAACCTCAGCACGGTAATAGACAAACAATGGCAAATATAAAGTTTGCTATCAACGACAAGCAGTATGACTCAGAATACTTTTACCAACCTGAAGCATTGGATATTCTAGAAGATAATATATCTGTTTGGATGAATGAACAACCATCTGATATATATGAAACTTATGATAAATCTACCAGAAACAAACTTATGCGAAAAGTTGCTATAACCATACGAGATAAAATGAGAAATAAAATGCCAGATGAGGAAATAAAATATGAATTAAGAAAATGGCTTAGTAAAATTGTGAAACCAGAAATGCAAAGAAATGTTGAAGGGTTAGCAGAAAATCTTAAAGATAGGATTATTAAGCTACCTCAAGATGAGACTCTGACTAGAGCTCATCAGAAAAAGATAAATGTGTTGAAAGAAACTCCAGTGCAAGTTAATGAGCCTGAACAACATAGCTACAGAAACACAGAGACCGATGAACAAATCGGCGAGTTTCTAGAAAAGTACGTACAACATTATAACATAAACGATGACGTAGTAAATGGTGTATTAAAACTAATGTTAAAGAGAGAATTATACAAATTAAGTCCATCAACAAGAGAAGAGTTATACAGGAACAGTAATATCGCTATAGATATTTTTGATACTGATGAGTTTCGCATGGAATTAGAAATTGCGAAGGAAATACATGACTGGGTAAAAAATATACCTTTCTACTATTCTTTGTTAAAACCAGGATCTGAAGTAGTAGATTTTGTACACAGTCTAGCAAGAAACATTACTGACATAGAAATAGAAAGAATTAACTATCCTAACAGAATGAATTACAATTCCTGGCTACACACTGAGATAGCGACATATATGTATCAGAAAAATGCGGCAATAGCTAATAAAGAAGATATACTAAAAATAGACTACTATGCAGGCAAATTATGCTTGCGAATAGCAGGTCTACGGAAAGAGGAAGAAAAAACTGATGAACTATATAAAATAATTACAGAACATATGAGAAAATATGATGATCAATTAGCAAAAGACTATTTAAAGAAAATACTATGGCATCGTCGGTTAGCTGAGAACGTTAAAAAGCTGTTACTCGGTAAACCTGCTGCTACTCGTGTTGATGTAGAAAAGGTACTAGAAGCAGTACCCTTACCACGCGATGAATCTGTACTAAAATATAAAATTGAAATCAAATATAATATAACTATTCATGATTGGCTGCACACTCTCCCACTTCTACCACTTAAAAATAGTGAAGAAGAACACAAAAGAAAAGCAATGATTCAAGAGTTGTTAGAAGCAATAGTAAAAACAGACGAAAGAAAATCTGAAAATCCTCGTGATACTCGACCCGATGATGACTTAGATGATTATATAGCGTATTTTATAACACAGTTGGAATTTCAAAATACAGTAAATACAGTTAATGTCACTGCGCTGATTTCGCAATTAAGAAGTGGGTTAGAATACGTCAAATGGTCAGAAAAACAACCACCGATAACGTCCGAAGGTCACGAACCTGAAAGTGCCAGGTATAACTGTCATTTTAAATTTGTGTGTTGCAAAACTAAAACCAAGTTAATAATTTGATAGACATGTCATGTGACAGTCATGATTTGTCTCATAATAATGATTATGTCGTTTATAACCACATGATATGAAAATAAATAATTATTAATTGGGTTTATAAAAGCTTATATAATTATCTTTTATGAAACATATAATGACTGTGTAACTGTGTAGTTGAAATAAAAAAAATGCGTAATATATTTTTACCGACAGATTTGACACGTGATAAAAAGCAGTTACATTTTCACATCCGCTGATATTTAATAAAATAAATAATATGTCGAAATGTATTACAGAAGCAGGCGACATTCAAAAGCTCCCGATCTTAAACAACAAGACCCTGGCGAACAAATGGTAGAAGCAATCGAGGATTGGTGCAACAATCTGCCCATAAAAGAAGGCAATGTTGAAGAAACAAAGGCTAAAAAAGAGAAAATTGCTACAAACATATTTCAGATTGTGGGTTCCCTTAATGATGACCCTAAAATTGCTAACGATGATCAAAAGATTAGAAATGTATTAAGCAATGAAATTGAAGAACAATTACAAAACAATGCTATTAATGAAAATAATGACAGCTTGAAAACAGGTTTGACTGACAAAATAATGGAAATAAAGACTGTGATGCGAGATATGACTGCTGGCAATGATTATGTTCATGCTCTTGAAAATAGCATAGATGAGTCATTGCCAAATGCTCGTCACCGATCTCCTAAATATGACCCCAGTTACGAACTATTTAAAAAGAAAATGGTTATGCTTTGGCTTTTAGAAAATTATGATAATGCTGTTGACTTTTACTCGTTAAAATACAAAAAAATGCTGTCAGAAGAAGTACGTTCACTGTCAGAGGAGGTAGCAAATAGAAATCTTTTCCCAGCAGATAAAGATGAGATGATGAATGATATAATGAGCACTTTCTACGCGGCAAACCCACCTAACGAAGATGCAATAGTTGATGAAGTTGAAAATATAAAACTTAGATGCCAAATTGAAATATGGGCAAACGAGTTACCATTAAAAGAAACATTCGATTTTAACATGCTCTTGGAACGTGATCAAATATTGACTATTTTAAGCAAGATATTATTCGATATTGAAAGAAGTGAAGAACCTGACCCAGACGAAAAAATGCGCATAGAAATAACGAGATGGGCGAGCAAACTACCATTAATACCTGGAGAGAAAAAAAACATAAGTAAATATGCAGAGTTACTTATATGTTTTCTAAAAGCGTCTGTAGATTCCAGGAAATGTCAAAGACAAGCAGAAATGAAAAACCTTACTGTTTTAGAACAAACATTGAATAAACTAAAATCAGATGACATAGGTGCCTCTAAAGCGAATCAGTGTAATACAAGTCAAATTGCTGGACCAAGCAAACCCGGTTCTAGTGGTGGAGAGTATGGTTCTTCGTCAGAACAACTCAGTTTCCTTATCCAGAATGCTATATATAACTGGTGTTCACAGTTGCCCCTGCAATTCAATGTTGCTGATGAACAAAACGTAGCACACGGCACAAAAGAAATAATATTTGAGAGACTAATGAGATTTGTAAGCGAATTACATTATCGACCGAATACATTAAACAATGAAGGATTATATGAACACTATTTAAATAACGAGCTAGAATCTATACTTAAAGAGCTTTCGAATGATAGAGCTTACTGGGAGGAACAACGTGCAAGAAATGAAAGGAAATACCAGCTCATTAGCACGCTTAAAGCAATTAGACCCTTGGTTCAAGAGGTAAAAGAACAAGAAAATTATAAGGATAAGTTAAAACAAACAATATCTAGCTTCCATGAATCGATAACACCACGTTCAGCTGCCGAATTAAGCAATAACACACAAATGGCGATTATAGACAACTTCATACAATATAATAATCATAAAGGTGATTTTGAGAACCAAGAGTTTTACAAATCGAAGATTAGTAATGTTTTAAATAACGAACTGAACGATCAAGATGTGGATCCGTTGGTAGCCGCCAATCGCTTGATTTGTGAACTGTCTAAAGTTGAATCTCCAGATCCACAAATAGGGGATTCACGACGAAGATATTCTGAGCCAAATCCGACTAGCATGAACAAATTGCCTTCAGTCCCTACGTTAGGACGCTTTTCTGCGCCATATAACTCAAGCTCTTATCCTAATTCCCAAGTTATCCCACCTTATCCAGTTACATCTGGCCCTTCATACCCTCACTATCCTTTGTCTACCTCTCTTCCGGCTCCTAATCTTCATAGGCCTGATCATCGCCAAAGTCTACCAGCAAAATTTCCACCAGGACTAAGACCACGCCTGCAAGAACTGCCCCCAGTCATATTCCAATCATCTGCTATCGATATACAACCATTCCCAATACCTCCTCCAGTATACAATCCTTCAATTGACTCTTATGAAGACGATCCTCCTCAAGGTCCTCAAACGTTTTATAGAAGACCAGATCAACCTGTCCAAGAGCTCGTATCTGCAGAACAAGAAGAATTCGTAAATGAGCAATCACCTGAACATCCAGGGCATGAAGTAAGAACGCCAAGGATCGAAGAACGTTTTTCGGAATGTCCGGAAGAACGGTGGGAAAGAGAAAGCTTACAAAAACGAGGATATTGTGAGACGTGTGAACGAGACAATGATTGCGGTCACAGGAAGACAATGTTTTGTGACTGTGCTTGCAGTATGGCGTATTCACTTATGGATTACATGTATTACCGAGTTTCAGATTAGTTTCCATTGTTAAATAAAAATACTTTTTTGTATATTTCTGTATCTGCTTCTGTACATTTTAGTTACACCTAATTTTTACGTACTTACCTTGGTGAATCAACTTTTTTCTGTTATTGCCATGGTTATGTTCACCTGAGTTATGCTGGTTTTATGCAAAAATATGAAACGTGCATGTCCATATTTGTAGATCAAGGAAAGGGCTTATTAACACCACAATTGCAATTTTATTGAAAACTAAGAATTACCTTTACGTGTGTAATAGCCTTATTACACCAATCCCACAAAGGTGGCGCTCAATTTATCTTCAATCAAACCATAGTTTTGTTGGATTGGCCAGGCTCTTTTGAACGCTTCTGTACATTACATCAGAAGCCGGGAAAATGAGGATTTCCGGCCAAGTTGGTATACAGGGCGTCCCAAAGTTATGAAACATGAAAAGGAATTAGTACCTTAAATATCGTAGATAGAATATTTTGCTGAAAGAAGACTTTATTTTATTTTGAATATTAAACAATACTGCATTAAAAAAATGGTTTTTCTAGGCATTGAACGATTTTTTTTCGTAATTTTATGGTGTCATTCGAAAGAATAACATTTTTTCTTAAGAAACGTAGTATCTAAAACTAAACTAAACTAATAATACAAACAAGATTGGTTCGAAATTCGTAAAAAAATGTAGTTGGTTCGATTTTGTTTTCGCAAGTAATTTTTTTCAAACTTTCTAATGCACTATTACTAAATTTTAAAAATAACATTAGGTCTTCTTTCAGTAAAATACACTATCTACGATATTTAAGGTACTTCCCCTTCATGTCCCATAACTTGCGAGCGAGGCCGGATAGGTAACGAGGCCGGGAATCCATTTTCACGCCGAGGCATGTATAGTGCTTTTCTCAAACATACAAAGAAATACAAAAAAAAAATGTAAATGTTGAGTTATTAAAAAAAATTACTTTGCAGGCCTAGATCTGAAAAGTGTTATGAAATTCCATTTCCATCCCAGTGAGTTACTGCTCCGTAAAAGCGATACTTCCAAGTCTATTTTAAGGAACGTAAAGACAATATTTCATTGCATGTATGAGAAAAAACTTTTTCGTATCTATCTGTATAGGCTTCAAGTAGACTTCAAGTAGGCTTTCACCATAGACTTATTAATTTAAATTTTATCTGTGGCTTTCACGGCTGTTTCACGACATTCACCTCAATCCGTCAGATATTAGAGAAAAAATAGCTCAGTGACAATGACACGAAAGTCAAATGATTCTTTATTGAAAATGGAATGACAACAAATTCGCCTTTGATGGGACCAGTTACAAAGATTTAGATTTTTATTGTGTTCTTTCCTTATAAAATACACAGATTATTTTTTATCGAACGCTACTCGTATGTTTACTACGGTGAGTAATTATTTGTTTAGATTGTGCTACGATAAGACTATGATATGATGTCGAGTAAGGGATTGAAGTGTCTCTGACCATTCAGGATTGATGATGGACAGCAGCATTATCATAATGGACACATTACGTATGCTTTGTTGTTAGAAAAAGTGCAAAAGGCATTCCTAAGGTTCCTGTACAAAAGAGTTTACAAATACCTACTATCCGTTTTTATACCCTACTAAATTCTTGTCGGGATGCCTAGGATTCAACTCTTTGCAAGTGAGGCGAGACTACAATCTTTTGGTAGTAGCTAGTGGCACAGGTAGTGCGGCTGTCTATACCTTTCCTGCATGCGTTCAAGCATAGTTAGCGGGAGAAGCCTACGCCAGCTGTGGACTAAGACAAAAAACATCTAATTTTAACGTTAGATAACTCTATGGAGGTATTGAAGTGTCAGTGACCATTATTTGATAAAAGATTGATGATGGGCAGCAGCGTCATCAATTTCATCATAGTGGACACATTACTGCGATTGCCAATCCGCTTGCCCAGCGTGGCGATTACCTCCATTCCAACCTCCTAATGAGTCTATACGCATAGATAATAGGAGAGGCCTACGTCCAGCAGTGGACTGAGATAGGCAGCATTAATGTATGTGTATGTCTTCGCGAGAGGCCTACGCTCAGCACTCAGCAAAGGGTCAGCTAATAGGCATGATGACTGGCAAGTCAAATCAGCATCTTTTTTCGAACTGTAAAAACGGGGATACCCCCATTTGCCAGAATTTCATTTGCCATAATTTTATTTGCCATCCTATTCAACACACATAATATTGTTTCTCATAACATCGTATGCCATACTTATTGTTTACTATATTAATCATTTGCCAGAAACTTTGTTTCCCATAAAGTCAATTTTCATAATGTCATTTGTCAGAATCATCGAAAACCGTAATTATCACATGCCACAACATCGTTTGTCATCCAAATTAGCTACCAGAAAAGACAATATCCATAATGTTTTTTGTCAGAATCATCGGAATCCGTAAATATTACATGCCATAACATAACTTGTCATCCGAATGACCCTCCACAAAGTGAAACTGCTATTAAAAAGTAGGTTAGGTTAGTATTCTGGGTAATCTGGGTGCCTGTGGTGTCGCATAACGTCGTCCTAAATTTTTTAGCCGAGAATATTTGTCATAATGTTAAATGGCATCCTACTCGTTTAGCCTACTTAATTTTGTGCATACACAGTGCTAGGTTAATGGTTTAAAAATATGTTCAAGTAATAAACCAGGGCAAAACCAACTTGGATTGGTTAGGTTTCTAGGGTAGGGCGGAGTTAAAAGCGTTGACTAAAAAATACTTAAGTATTTTTTATTCATTGTTTACGCATCCTCATTTTTGTAAAACCAAAAAAAGGGGGGACGGGGGGGCGAAGCCCCCCACAAGGGGGGCTCGGGGGGCGAAGCCCCCCGCATTAAAAAAGAACATATTGTAGTTCCCCCACCCTAACCTGGATAGGTTCGTTAGGTACCTTTCATCCCTTAGAGCAGAAATAGAAGCTCCGCGCAGCGGGGCTTCGTCGACCGGTTCCCAGAAGCCCGTTTTTCAAACGCTTGTAACTTTTAATAATATAGCTAGTACTTATTTGAAAAAACTGATAATTACTGATGGCGTTTGAATATTCCATTAAATAATATTATTGCACTTAATAATATGGCCAACAATTAATATGGCAACAATTGCTTCTGGCATTTGAATATTCTATTAAACCATATTATTGCATTTAATAATATGGAAAAGAAATAGGATGGCATTGTATGATTATGGAAGGTAATATTCGGGTAAACAAGCAGTATGTCATACAATTTGTATGGTAAACAAATCATTCGGGCAAATGAAATTCGGGTAAGTTAGATTCGGGCATATGAATATTATGTTAAATAACTGTCGGGCAAACAATAGACAACCGTAAAAACGATCACCACTATGGAATTTTATATGAAATACTCAAAAGTCTCTCTGCGTGATCGGATTAAAAATGAGACCATCCGCAGCAGAACCAAAGTAACCGAAATAGCTCTCCGAATCGCTAAACTGAAGTGGCAGTGGGCGGGGCACATTGCGCGTAGAACCGATGGCCGTTGGCGTTGGGGCGGGAAGGTTCTTGAGCGGCGGCCACGTACCGGAAGGCGTAGCGTGGGTAGCCCCCCACAAGGTGGACCGATGACCTGGTGAAGGTCGCAGGAGTCCGCTGGATGCGGGTGGCGCGGGACCGGTCATTGTGGCAATCTTTGGGGGAGGCCTATGTTCAGCAGTGGACGTCTTTCGGCTGATATGATGATGATGATGATGATGACTCAAAAGTGGCGTCACGTTTGAGTACTGCCAAATGACCTACTTTTTTCAGTTATTTTCAATTTATTAAATAGAAGTACTGTACTAAAATTACTGCAATCTACATCTTAGTAATCATTTCGTGTATTATGTCGTGCATAAGTCATCATCCCTATTATAATGATCTGTTTGTCTGTCTGTCACAGCATGGCACAGGCGCATAACGAGGACTACGAAGACAGGTACTACTCCTCGGGCCGAGACAGCGATGACTCCCATCCTGTGCAACAGGTACGTCACCCAGCCAAGTTTCGCGCGGATACTATACTGATACCAACTGAACCCTATAGATTCCACGAGAGTTGAGGCCACGCACACATCAACATATCATGTAAAAACGGGGAATTCGAAATTATTGTTCTTTTTTCGTACTGACAGAAAACCCAATTGCACTATAAGATTGACCAAAGAGTTTGTTCAAGGGATTTGCTTCAATATTTTGACGCAAGTCATTCATTCAATCACTACATTTTTTGCTGAATATGCGAGTAGTAGTCAATTTTTAAGAATGAACTTTTGACAGTATAGATTAAGACTATCGGAAAAATGGTGAGTCTTACCCTCATATTAATAAGGATAAATTTATAAATAACTGTCAAAAATTCATTCTTAGAAATCGGCAATTAAAGGTATAGGTAATTTCACCAGAGTTGAGGTGAATGATTACGCACACACATCCAAATGAAGAACTAAAAGCAAAAAAAATTGAATGAATGAATGACTTGCGTCAAAATATTGAAGCAAATCCCTTGAACTAACTTTTCGGTCAATCTTACAGTTGTAATTGGGTTTACTGTCAGTGCGAAAAAAAACACTAATTGCAAATTCCCCGTGTGTTTACATGACATGTTGATGTGTGCGTGACTTCAACTCTCGTGGAACTATCTACATGACGTATGACTACGGTCCACAACTAAAAGTCGCAGTTCATCGGTTACTTCGTGAAGATGACATTTGTAAGAGTGTGAGAGAGTAAAATTATCGAGGGCTCAATAATCACAATTTACATGGTAGATGTCCCGTTTTAAGTCATAATAATAATTATTAATTAATTATCCCCAGGCATTATGGGCATTTACCTCCAAATGAGCCACCACGTACTGGCAAACGCAGCGTGGGACGTCCACCCGCAAGGTGGTCAGACGACCTGGTTAGAGTTGCGGGGACTCGGTGGATGCAAGTCGCATCCATCCGGCCAAAGTGGAAGTCTATTGAGGAGGCCTATGTCCAGCAGTGGACGTCCTACGGCTGAAATGATAACCTCCAAATGCATCTATACGCATAGTTTAATAGGAGTCTACGTCCAGCAGTGGACTAATATAGGCTGATGATGTGTGTGTCTTTATTCCCAGGTTCACAGTCCGCGCGGCCTACTCCCGCCGCTCTACCGTCAAGTTCTACCTCTTCTGCACCGCCATGATCATGTTCTGCGCGCTTCTCTACATCCCCGTGTACCATAAAGCCAACGATCAAGTGTTTACTGGTATTGTGGCTGGTTTCGCTTAGATATAGCAGTCGATGAAACCCCGCATTGCGGTGCTCCACCGTCCCCGTGCTGGCCAAGTTCTACCTCTTCTGCACCATCCAAGTTCTAGGTGTCTACGAGGAAAGGGAAAAATTCTAACAGCATATTCCTGAGATTAAAGGAAACAAAAAAATTTTAATGAGTTTTGTTTAAATCTGCAATATTTCTTTATTTTTTTTGATGTTTTGAATGCATTAATACACAAAAAAGGATTTTATTAATAAAACTATCGCAAAAAATGCCCTTAAATTTTTTTTACTTTTGCTAGGTACCTAATTACAGATATTTTTGTTCATTTGATGTCTGTCAATTAAGTGTGACAAGACTAAGACAATATGGTGACAAAATCGTTTCCTAAAATGCGTTTATCACAGCTTAACGGTCTAAAACGGTTTTCATAAAAAAACTATTTTTCTCTTAAAATTGACTGAATCCAGAAAACTTCATATGACATTTTTAACTTCAAATTTGGTCAGAAATCCGCTGTTGAATTTTTTCCCTTTCCTCATGGGCACATTGTACAGCAGTCGATGAAACCCCGCACACAGTACTCCACCGTCCCCGTGCTGGCCAAGTTCTTCCTTTTCTGCATCGCCATGATCATGTTCTGCGCCCTGCTTTACATCCCCGTTTATGAATAGGCCAACGGTAAAGTGTTTAAAGGTATTGTGGTTGGTTTTACTTAGATAAAGCAGTCGACGAAGCCCCGCATGCGGTGCTTCGCAGTCATTGGCTTCTGCAACGCTGTAATAATGTTCTGTGATTATCAGTGGTCGGATATCCCGGTGCAACACCAGGGGAAACCAAGTAGAAAAGTTAATATGGATATGACCTAAATTCCCGGGTTTAGTTTAAAAAAAAAAATAGATGTGATAGGTATACTTAAAAAGGCAGCTCAAATTGCGAACATAAACGAAATCTTTGGGCGTTTTCACAAACCGTTGTTCAAAACACTTTTTTTTAATTCAGACAAGTTTGGGCTTGTTCGACTCGGGATCACGAGCTCTTTTAATTCTGATAGGTGAAAAAAACTATATTTCTATTCATTAAGCCATAATTCTTTCATAAAATACATATATTTACTCTAATGTGTCTGCATAGGTGTGTCAAGTCTTCATGCTTAAAAATGTTTGATTTTATGTTACATACACGAGGATGTTTAATCCGTAACCAGGTATATTTTTTCTAACTTAGTAATTGATGACCTCAGGAAGACCATGTACCATTCAGTGGTTATTGGATACAATTTTTCTTTAACTTTAAATGAATAAAATTTTGAAGTATCTGCGGGAGACCTCACCTAAAATGTTTAATATAGGCTGGGTATGGATATTGTTTTTCATCACACTTGCTGTCTAAGCGCGCCATTGCTTGCGCGCGTAGCGGGAGTAATAGAAAAGTGATATTCCCTAGGGAGTAATAGAAATGTCAGTACGTCATGTAATAATGTTATGTCTTAAAACTTTTTTTTTTTCGGCAAGTGTGATGAAAAACATTTTATGCATCACGGTAAGTAAGCGGAATACTAATTAATTAGGTAATTCCGTACTTACCTCCCTTGATGCACAATGTACTATTAATCCTGATCACGGATTAAAATAATCGTGTATAATATGATATTTCTGTTTTTTTTTACGTTCGCAATTTCTAGAAGTGGAACCTATTGTGCCTTAGTAAAAAGCTTATATTTTTAAAGCTAAACTCTTTTATTTAAGAATATTCATACCAAAAGGCTATTTGGTACTAAGGTCAATATTGTCGAAATCGCATAATAATAAACGCTTGTATGTACATGCACTTATTTTGCGTTACAAAATATTACTAAACTTTATTTTTTGGAATCCCGTGGTATATCCATATTAGTATAATGTTTGAGGTCATTCACCACTTGTTGCACCGGGATATCCGACCACTGGTGATTATCTATATTCTCATGATTATCAGCGTGATGTCAGCGTCCGTAGCCTAGTTGGTAGTGACCCTGCCTACGAAGCTGGAGGTTTCGGGTTCGAATCTCGGCGAGGGCATTATTTGTGCATTTATTTATCACAAATATTTGTTCCTTGGTCATGGCTATCTTTGTATTTAAGTATCAATATGTATCTATCTATTAGTAGTTGCGGGAAGTTTAGTTTGTATATACCGTCGCCTGGTACCCACATCACAAGCCTTAATTGAGCTTACCCTGGGGCTAGGTCGATTTGTGTAAGATGTCCCAAGATATTTATTTATATATTGGCTTCTGCGACGCTGTAATAATGTTCTGTGATTATATATATCATCCTCGTGATTATCTATTATATGGCCAACGTGTTTAAACATCTATATTTGTTTGGCTGCATGGTGATGGCGGTAAGGACACATTTATCACAACTTCTTTCTATGGGTATCGTGACAAAAGAGGAACTTGTAAGATTTTTGATGAATAAATGATAATGACGATGATGATGCCGATGGATAAGAGCTCGAAGTGTTAGACCATTTATTTATCGATTGATGATGGGCAAGAGCGTCATCACAGTTCACACTACTGCAATCGCCAATCCGCTTGCCCAACGTGGTAATTATTAATGAATTAATGAATATTATGATACACTAACATAAATTAATTAAAATTATGATCATCAAAGAATATCGTACAATAAAATGATCTCAAAACATAAATATAAAACTACAGAACTTCTATTTAATAATTTGGAAAATAACTTAAAAGAGATGGTCATTTGGCAGTATACAAATATCACGTCACTTTTGTGTATTCCATATAAATCTTCATAGTGGTACAGATGTAGTACAAAATCTTTTATCTTAGGCTTTTCACGGAAACGCCCGAATTAATCTCCCTGTCTCAATTAGCTTCAGTGCAATTTAATTATACTGAAGTTCATTGTGACAGCAATATTAGAATTAGAATTAACTGTGATATTTCATTTTTTATTTATTTAATCATTTTAACAATGTTCCTATCAATTTTTATTGTAAATTATTATACTTAATATTATTTTCAAAATTTTAAATTATTGATTTCATTCTAGTTTTGACATTTAGTATAAATTGTATTGCAAATGAATTAATTTAATTAATTTAGATGTTTACTTTAGTGTTAATTTATATGAGTGTAATACTTACTAACAATAGATTAAGTGCATTGTTACTAACCCATGATCCAGGTTGGTCGAAATAAATACATTATTATACTCTTTATTTATTTCTTTTCTCAAGTTAGGTTTGTTATAAAAATGTCTATAAAAGTAAAATACAATACAACATACAAAAACAATACAAAATATAAACACTTTATAAAAAACCTAACCTAGTGTGCCGCCGGCAACGGGGCGGGCCCAAGCTGCCGGTGGTTAAGGTCGCAGAGAGAGGAACCGACGGACTATCCGCGCCGTGTCCAGGATCACCGCCTTCTGCATCTGACCCTTGATCCAGCCATCTAGCGAGAGACTCTTAAGATGTTGGTCGAGACTCTTCGCTATTAAACCGTTCGCTGTAACGACTATCGGGACTATGATCGTCGAGTCAACATCCCACATGGCGGTTATCTCGTGGGCCAAGTCTAGGTACTTACTGGACTTGTCCTTCTCGGCCTTCACGAGATTCTCATCATGGGGGATGGTGACGTCGACGAGCACAGCCCGGCGCTGCGATCGATCTACCAGCACGATATCAGGCTTATTGGCTACAATAGTCCTGTCCGTGATGATAGGTCGATCCCAATAGAGCGTGGCACGACCATTTTCGAGAACTGGTGCAGTTGTGTACTTGTAGTATGGCACTTCGACGTCCACAAGGCCGTATTGAAGAGCAAGCTGCTGGTGTATAATACTGGCTACGAGGTTATGTCTGTGCAAGTACTCGGTGTTAGCAATCTGAGAACAACCGGAAATAATATGCCTGAGTGACTCACCGGGACGGCGGCATGCCCGACAAATGTCGACCATACCGTCCTTCAGGATATATTTATTATTATTATTATATGAATTCGGATGTTTCCGTGAAAAGCCGAAGAGAAAGGATTTTGCACTACATCTGTAATACTTTTAACAGTTTTAAAAAATATTTTGATTTGACTTGCCATTCATCACGCATTGGAGAGATCTATGTCCAGCAGTGGACTGAGATAGCCGATAATATGATGTGTGAATGAAGAATCTTTTTTTTATGTTGGCACAACTAAGTGGCTCCACTCCACCTGATCGTAAGTGAAAAGTAGAGCCCAAATCCCGGCGGCAACGAACAGGAGACTATCAGTAACCTGTTAGTTGCCACCGCCTTGCTGGCCCGCTAGATGCTTCTTCACGCTTCGTTTAAAGAGTCCCAACTTATAGGTATGCGGAAACACATGTGCCGGTAAAAAATTCCACTTTTTGAATCGTTTGACTTTGACTATTTATTAAGTAGGTAGTCTATTTTCTACTTACATATCAGGTATGTTTGCTTCGTTACAGGTGCCGCCGTCGCAGGCTGGTCCATCCATACAAACCGCGACACAAAAATATACATTCAACCGAACAACGTCACCACCATCCACGAACCCAAACACATCTGCCCCTCCCACTCTAGAAACAAAAAGAACAACCTTTTCCTCCTAATTATAGTTTGTTCTTCCACCACCCACTTCGCTCGACGGGTCGCCATCAGGGAAACCTGGGGGCATTACAACACATATTTACAATTATTAAAAATTTTCAACGAAACTAGAGAAAAATATAAAAATTATAATTATACTTATGATTTGTATCCATTAGATAGTAATGTAACTAGTAGTGAGAAAACTAAAAGAGATCTCAGCAGCTACAAACAGCTGCTTCCAGCTCTGAATGGTCTTAAAGTAGATAAAAACAATAAAACCGAAGTACCCGAAGAGAAAAGATTCGAAGACGATGTTATGCTGTCAGAGTTTGATATGAATAAAGAATTAGGCGAAGAAAATGATTATGTAAGCAACGTTATGAACATAACTCCTAAAGATTACGAGAGTAATACTAATTTTTATAAAATACGAGATAAATTAAGAAAAGATAGTAATTTTCTAAAAGATGTTGAAGATACTGAGC
>JALPQI010023572.1:0-17127 GCA_025490895.1 Thaumatotibia leucotreta
AGTTAACGATACTCCTGGATGCTTAGCCAAGTTGCCAATCGCTAACGCTTAGTAGCGTATCGTAGTTTTCCCTCTCTGTCACTTGTTCTTATTAGGGCGACAAAGACAGTTAGCTGCCTTTCGTTTACGATTGATGATTAAGCATTAGCGATTGGCAACTTGTCTAAGCACCCTGATACTGGACATGTTATGCAAAAGAATAGTGGAGAGTAGAAAAACTTCTACAGCGGGTGTATCCTTATCGTATTTAATTAAAAATAGGAAGAATATTCATTTTGTATTGGTTTCAACGACCTTATTACAAAAAAACAAAAGAATTTTGCCAAATAAGGCCTTATGTTCACGGTTATTTTTGCTGTACATTTCAGTAGACCATTTTTACTTGATATCACATCACAAATCCATCACAGTTGCTCCAATAAATAAGTGCGAGCGCAATAGAATGCTTTGTATCGAGTAAAAACTAACGTAACCGTTATTTGCCGACTCATACGGCGACTCATACGAGCTACTGTAGAGTTGTAAATTCGTCCAGAGATCAAAGTTATAATGGTCACCAAGCGCCGCCTCATAGTCGGTATGACATGAGAACTCCTGCTTCATGTACTGTGAAGATATGGCCGTAAACATTTTTAACCAGCGCGTAACGATGAGTAATGGACGAAAAACAACAAATGAAGAGCGAGTCGTCGGGAAACTATTTTTGGACGTGTTGAACGATGAGCTAGACTTGCTTAATTTGTAGGTTCAGAATACAGTGTGTAGATCTGATTTTAACATTATCATCATCATTGGCTTACAGTACAGCTTTTCAGATGCTTAGTACAGCTGCTGTGCTTTGTGCGCGACAGAAAGCCTACCGCGAACCAAGTTTTGCCTCTCACACGCAATTGTAAATTCGAAAGAACGTGTGACAGAGAAGCAACACGTCGGGGTCAGCTTGCCATTGGGTCGCAAGTAAATTCGGCTCAAGGTGGTAAGGACTGAACATGTTAAAGTTCAAAACGCTTATGGCCCGGCCACGACATTGGTCTAAGGCAACCAGCGGCGAGCGAATCCATGAGTAGGAGCGGGATGCCGATATGGGTACTCCCCCTCACACGTATGGTTTTCCGCTAAGCCGGTCGCCTTAGACCAATGTCGTGGACGGGCCTTTAGTGTCTGCTTCGTTATTTATTCATGTCTGTTTTAGAGATCATTGAAAAGACACCGTTTTCAAAACAGTCAAGGACGCACATAGCAGTATCTACATTATATTAAGGTGGTGTTTACAAATCATATGTCATAGTGGTTAAACCGGCTGTCTCATTCTAATTATAAAGTGTTAAAATAACACATGCCACGACAAAAAAAACATAAGTTAACCATGCCATGTTCAGAGATTAGAAAAAAAAATATTATCGTAGGCTTGGCACATGATCGGTGTGACAGTAATATGTTGCCGCAAGATAGACTGTTCAGCCCTCTATATTTTTAATAGTTAGTAAAAGACGGGAAGTCTATCGCGCGGTGACGTGCTGTCACACCAAGATCTTGATCTGTAGGTACAGCATATAATCTTGATCTGTCATGCTTGCACGACAAGTGCTTTCTAGATGGATCCATACAAAACGGTCGGAAAAAAGTTTGTCAAAAACTTAGCTATATTTTTTTTATTGGGGCCTTCACTAAGTACTGCATTCCTTTCAGGTAATATCGAAAATACACGCTGTATATATTTTTAATAATTATCCTATGCTATTTTCATGCGACATCCCGTTCCGAATTGCAGTAATTGAATCTGCATCTCAAGTAACTACGGTTCGCCTGCTTTAATTTGTGTAAGTGTTGCAGTACTGTCGGCAAAAACCTCCGTCTGAGAATGACAAGTGTTCGGAGCTTCGGCGAAGCTAGGGTGTCGAAGTAAGCCGAAACCATTACTCTCCTTTAAGCGCATGGTGGGGTTTTGTTTACTATTTTAGATCTTTTTGGAGCTTGGATGCAATGAATATTCCTCGTGATTGTCTGTGGCTTGGATCTAGAGTAATTGAATTTTGCGGGATAAAAACGATTATACAGGTTGTTCCATGAGGTGCTAATAACCTTGCACACCCCGTATAAATGTAAAGTAAGTCATACTGAGCGACGTTTAGGGAACAAACCACGAAATCTTAAAAAAACTTCACCCATGCAAAATGTCAAGATCATGAAACCAATATGACTTGTGAATACGGTATGTGCGAAATTATTAGTGCCTCAAATCAGCTTCTATGTCCTTTTTCAGGGCTTATACGATTTTCAAACCAAAATTTATAAAAAGGAATTCAGACGCGAAAGTATATAATAGTAGTAGGGACTAGGGATTTAACACTGCGAAACTTAACCCGGAATTAACCGATTTCTACAACTTGATGCCAAACGAGTCAATATCGGGAATATATCCGTTACTTAGAAAAAAAATCGATTTACGACTGTCAGAGATATCGAATAGGTAATATACTCGTACATAACTACAAAAAAACAGTCGAATTGAGAACCTCCTCCTTTTCGAGGTCGGTAAACGAAACCATTCCAAGAACCCCAGAACTTAAACAGAACAGTTCTGTTTTTGCTTACCCTACGATTATTCCGGAGGCCCGGCACGTCCGTCCCAGACCGTACTTCGGATGGATTATACTCCCTTTGTCGTAAATTTTACGACTTCAAAAATTAGGCGCCGTGAGCGGACTCGCGCCTTGGACACGTTCCGGCAAATTGTTTAACGGTTTGTGGTCACCCTGGTCTGATTCGACGATTCGGGACCATCTTACATAGAGTGATGTGTTGAGGCACTGGTCCTATCAGAGACGAGTAAGCGATTAGCTATTGACTAATTTTCCAAGAAAGTTACAAGAGTCATAGAGCCCGAATCAGTAAAATTAGCAGGTATGTTTATAGTAGCTTGCAGGATGCTCAATACTCGTGTTCACACACTAGGACATGCAATATGCAATCCCGGGATCCAAATATATTTTGTAATGTAAATTCCCGTGAATAAATCCCGGGATTGCATGCCCTAGTCCACACTGCTGGCGAAAATTTACTCGCCCGTGAACAAAAAAAAACGCCAAACCAGGATGGTGTAACCAGTGCCCTAACAGTAAATGTTGGCTGCGTAATTAGAAATGAAATGATTGACATTTATCGTCCTTTCATACCAACCTGCACAAGTAATTTTGACATCCACATTTCAAAGGATTATGCATAATACACTACATCTATATAGATAGGTAAACGCCCAAAATTATACAAAATATGATGATACCTCTTTAGTAAATAAAATGAGATTTTTCATTTTAATACTAGACATTGACATCATCAAAAAAATACTTTAAAGTGAAATAACATTTTAAATCAAAATACACTTAGACAACTCAAGCCACCGTCCTTTTTAATAATCACCTCGTAGTTTACTGCGAAACATGCTCTTTTATATTTCAACTAATTTTGGTCATAACTTAAAATGCAGCAGTAAATTAAAGTTGTATTATGAAAAGCCGACGCAGCGGACTGTTGGCGTAGCCTTAAGGGTCTGGCCCAAGTTATAACCTTACTCTGATATTGATCCTTATCTGATATTCAAGACAAGCAACGCTTAGTAAGCTATTTCACTAAGTTGAGGACACAATTAATAATCTGTTAAGTCAACCCCAGTCAGTGCCCCTATTACTAAAGCATGTAACCTTCACAGAGGTCAGAGAAATAATCCGAAAACTAAAGCCCCACAAAGCCTCAGGCCCTGATGGCATCACAAACCGCCTAGTCAGACTTTTACCAGACTCAGTAATCAAACTCCTCGTGGACGTTCACAATGCAGTTATGAACGGTTGCCACTTTCCCGCCGCCTGCAAGGTGGCAACCGTCATAGGCATTCGAAAGGTAGGCAAGCCACCTAACCTCCCCACTAGTACCCATCGGCCTACTGAACACAATAGGTAAAATATATGAAAGACTCATACTGACAAGACTAACTGAACATATTAACGTAAAAATAGACTAGATCTAATATAGGCCCCAGTGGCAAAATGTATAATTAACGTAGGTTTGATTAAGATGCATGCAAAACTCAACCTTACAACTACCACAGCTAGCATACATATGATGCCTATGGAAGAGCGGTGCCCCTTAGCACAGGTAATTATTTACTTAAAAAGGGGTTACCAGTGTATTGTAAACTAGCACTATAAGTTAACGAATAAATAATTTTTAATTTTTTTCATTTTCAAATAACCTACTTACAGATGAACAGTCCGGATTTAGGACGGGTCACTCGTGTGCCCAACAGGGCCACCGAATCGAACATATCCTCCGCTGGATGACTGGTCGAAAAAGTTTTCCAGATGAAAGAAAATGTTAACACATTCGCGGAAACTACTCCAGACACAATAGAAGAAACAATGAGATTACGCCTGTGGGCGTTTCGTGTCCGCGCATGTGTTAAACGCGGAGTACGATGTTAGATAACAGCCGAGGAGACAAGTTGCCAAGCGCTTAATCGTCAATCGTAAACGAAAGGCAGCTAACTGTCTTTGTTGCACTAATATGAAAGAGTGACAGAGGGAAAACTACGACACGCTACAAAGCGTTAGCGATTGGCAACTTGGCTAAGGGTGCAGGTCCTTGGGCATAACGGATTTTCGCTTGTTGTTTATGCCACCAGCAAAACGTCACTATGGTTCGTGATTTATCACTCGCCACGCCGCCAACTTATTACCGCGCTTATGTTGAACGAATATAGCGAGATCATGTGTTTTGAATATTACGATAAAGCGACCAGAATATAAATCACGCCGTTTGGATTAGACGCTGGTTAACCGAGTAACCGAAAATCCCTTATTCGGCGTTGTTTTGATAGCTTACTTATGAAATGATTTATTGTTCTCTATAGTATTAAGCATTCACCGTAAGGCTTCTTAAATATTCGAAAACTTGACACTATTCAATGTTATTTTATAATCAATAACAATAGGTATCCAAGTGTCGCATAAACGTGAACTAATCTTAACGACATGATATTATTACTTCATTGCATGTATTTGATACCTAAACGTCGCCGTCGATAACAGCATTTTATAAAACTCATCATAAATAAATATCATTGATTTCATTCAAGATGACAAGGATTCATCAGGTGACTTATGATTGTACCATTTTTACCGTTTATGCTGCTACGCGTCACTTTGGCACTTGTATACTTGTCTGAACGTGACGGTTACGACGATAAAGATAGACGCGGGACCATCATAAGCCTACAGTAGCCATACCATGAGTTAGAAGGTATCGATTCCGATAGATTTCCTCGATTCGTAAAGCATTCTATCGCGCGTCCACTTTTTTATTGGAGCGAGCGCGTAGGCTTGCTTTATTTATCGAGTAAAATCTAACGTAAAAAACTCATGATACGGTTAAATGTAGGCTAAATATGATACATCCGTGTTCATCATTTGTCGTCATTACCGTTACATTTAGGCAAGTATCCAAAAGTACGGAAGCGAGCGACGTGCAGTAGCCGTACCGTGAGTATAAAAGTAAACGTTACGTTAGGTTTTACTCGATACGTAAAGCATTATATCGCGCTCGCACTGATATATTGAAGCTAGCGAGTAAAACTGAACGTTATCGATACTTTACAACTCATGGTACGGGTTCTGCACAGGAAATGATAAAAACAGAACTGTCATAAGCCACGGTGCCCCTTTTTTAAGTAGACATCATGTAAAATGTTTTGACGATATGATTAATTGAACGTATTGTGAAAACACAAATCAAATTATTTACCTCTCGATTCCCGACTTGTGACGTCTCCGTAACGTTACGACTCATATCTGGGTCGTCGGGAGCTGACAGCTTAACTAAATATTTCGATTTGTGTTTTTATTTTTTCCCCAGTATTCACACTATTTAATGCTATATAAATTATAAATTTTGGATGTCATATACCAAAGAAAAACCCGAGTAAGACCGAGTGGCCGAGGGGTGCAGGCATCAGCCGCGAAAGCTGAGCACGTGGGTTCGATCCCCACCTCGGACGTTGGTGATATGGTCGTTTTTTCTTTGGTATATGACATCCAATATTTATAATTGATATGATTAATCTTTTAGATTTGCAACTTATGATTTTGTTTTCTTGTTTCAGGTATTTTCCTCACTGTATCTGCGGATGTATCTTCACTGAATACTTGAAGTTCAGTCAAGCAAAGTTTGGCCTACCAATTTCCGACTCGATTCAGTTGTAATAAAGTCGAAAGACCACAATTTATGTTGACTGTATCAAATAGATTTTACAACGTTTACAGACAGCTTCATATGGTAAATAACAAATAGGTTTCTTTATATACCTACAAACATGAGTCCAAATGTACGTCTAGACGTACCTAGACCTACTTACTCGTAATACTTTATTCGTCAAAGTACTATTTTGAGACGTTGAAAATTCTGAAATGAAAAGGTATCCAGCTACTGTTTACTGGCTTATTTCGACAGATTAAAGTAAATAACACCAGTATTAACAAAAGATAAGTACTTGGAGAGGGGTAAGCAAAATCAAATGATTTTCAATTCAAGTAGGCCAAGGAACAAACACTTTACAATATACTAAACTATTTACCAAGTCCATCACTTATTTTACGAAATGACGAGTTCAATCGAAACAGGAACAGTATTCAAATTACAATAATTTGCAAAGACGATCATATTATGAGAATGTAAACATAAATTCAATATCTTCAAAATTAATTTATTCAGTAAAGACATCTGTCCCTAAGCTCAAAGGGCGATGTCTTCTCTCCAAAACGATTCTACTAAATTAGTTTAATTTAAGCCGAGATTAATTTACATAAACCCTGTATTTGTACCTTGTTTCAACTATAACAATTATTGAACATTATGAATATTCTTCTTCAACTAAGGGGTTGAAGTGTCACTGACAATTCTTTGATAGAAGATTGATGATGGGCAGCAGCGTCATCGTAATGTGCCCACTATTGCGATCGCAAATCCGCTTACCCGGCACGGCGATTATCGGCATTTTTACCTCCTAATATGTCTATTTGTCTATCTACTATATATAGTTAATAGGAGAGGCTACTACTACGTAGGTCCAGCAGTAGACTAGGATAGGCTGATGATGTGTCTGTATTTATATTCATAGTGATCGACATTATACAACCAACAGTCAAAAATATGTTTATGTTTTAATGATTTAAAAATTAACTGCTTGCGATTTTCTAACGAGTGTTGTTAAAATTAAACAAAGTTAAAGGCTTTATGCAAACAAAATTTGACGATACATTTTCGTGTTACGTAAGTTATACAAAATAGTTTGTATGACTACGTTTTGGAACACAATGAAACGATCGTGATTTTTGTTTTTATAACAATCGACCATAATAAAACATCATTTGTAGATTAATTTTGATTCTATCAATATATTTTATGGTGTTATAGTTCTTTTGCTTTAGTTTTCCGTAATTTTAAAATCAGTTGTAATTGAAGCACTATCAAATCTTGCCATATCTCTCAAAAAGTTTGTGTCGTAGCCAAGACTAGCTTAAAATTAACCAAATGGCGTACACTGAGGAACTGGAAAAAATTAAAGCAAGCTGGAAAATTAAATTAAATAACTGAGTGGAACACTGAACGGCAGTGCAAGCCACCGACGATAAATCTTTCGACGTTCGTACAGTCCGTTTGACGGGCACAACCCTAAATAATGGGCGGAATTTCGCGCCATAGACCAGAGCATAAACTATTAAAGAGACGGCTACAACCGACGATGGTGCAATTTTATGACCCGCTTTTGCATATTGAATGGGACGCCACTCGCGCAGGCAATGGCCCGAATTTTTATTGGAGATTAACAAATTATTCTCACGACGAATCGTTTTTGTTTCTTGGATTGATGATGCTGATGTTTTAATAAGTAGCACTAAGCATTAAGTAAAAACATGTACCTAGTTCTTAGTTACTTGTCAGTGATTTGGTTACTAAGGGAACGGAATTTTCAAAGGGTCCCTTATGATAGTTATGATTTATTTACATCAACTTTTTAAGCCCAAATACAGAGAAGTGTACAAATTGCGAACTGAACGCAATGACTTTTTATTATCTACCAGTCTACCAGTCAAGCTTAAAACAAATAACATGCAAGCAACGCCTGCTACTGATTCTGTTAGGTATCTATTTAACTATTGCTGTGTTGCTATGGTATTGCTTTTACTATTGTAGTTAGACTACTTTTCTTCTTCTATTACTTTCAATATATACTTTTTCAGATTAGTCAGAGCAGGTAGTTAGTACAATGAAGAAGAATAGCAAAATAAACCCAAAATTACAAACTAGAACTAATTTACCTTCATATAAGTTGTATCAAAATGAACATTTGTAATTATAACCATTTTTTTTTAAAGTGAACAATATTTTCTTGGCTTACCGCGACAGTTATTCAATATTCATGAAATAAGACTATAATAGCGGATTATAATACGTATATTAATTAATTTGATAAGTAAAGTAACAAATAGAAAAACACCAGAACGTTGTATTAATCTTCTGGCACAGGGGTTTCAGTAGCAGATTCTTCCGCATCAGCCCCCGCAGGCTCCGAAGCAGGCTCCGAGGGCGTTCCTGCAGTAGACTCGGGCGCGGTGTCCGCGGCAGTCTCTCCAGGGGTCTCTACAGGAGTATCAGCCGGGGTCTCATCGTGCTGGTTTTCAGGCGGGACTTCCACCACTGGCGCTGCCTCGTGGTGGGGCTCCGGTGGAGACGGAGCTCTTGGCTCATGCTTGGGAATCTCCGGTTCAGCCGCAGGCTCTTCCATGACTGGTGCAGGCGGGGGCACTGAGGCTGGAGCAGGAGCCGCAGCCGGAGTAGCCGCTTTTTTGTCATCTTTTTCTTTCTTTTCTTTCTTCTGCTTCCGCTCTAAAGGCAAATACAGTTTGTAATCCTGTGGCAGCTCTTCCTCAGTATACAAGCGGTCGCTGAAATAGATCCTCCGAAGCCGAGCGTTGGCATGTACTTGGACACGAAGCGTTTCAATAAACTGCGTGCCGTAGGCTCTTTTTGTGAAGTCCGCCAAATTAAACTGTATCTGGTTCCATCCTCCCGACAGCCCGATAGGCATGCTAGTGCAAAACGGTTTGATTTTTGTAGTCGACTGGAAATTAGATATTCTGAATCGTCGTCGCAAATTGCTGTCGTCGAGTACAGTTATTTCAAAAGAGAAGTATCGTTTGAGATTTTTCACTATTATCACCAAAAATGGTAGCCTTATTCCCAAAACTTGGTTGTTTTTTGGGCATGTGATAAAAGTGGTCGCAACATTAGTGCTAACTATTTCGAGGACGATGGAATTTACTTCGTTGTCGGTGAGTCGTTTTATGTGTCCATTTTGTACCTCGCTGTCCCATATCGCCAAGGGGTTAGATCCACAACTATAAAATATTGATAGTAAACCGTTCTGATACGCATTTTTAAACATTATAAACAAAAATATGATCTTATCAATTCGTCAAAAATATTGGCAGGTCACGTAACTTTTGACATTAGATTGATAAATATGACGCATACGAGCCAGTTTCTTGGCTGCCAAGCAATAAAAAATATTTACAATTGTAAGTAAAGAGGTTGTAATACTACCATTAAATAAAATCAAAAAGCTGCCAAGAGCATCGCGGGCCAGAGTTCCGTAAGTTGTTGTTTCGTCTAATCATAATATACAGATTCACATAACATACAAAAGGTTAGTCAGCAACATTCTTTCGCCAAATAGGAATTACTTTATTAATTGCCAAAACACAAAACGTCTAAACCAATTTCTAATGTGTGTACCCAGCACCGATTTATATAATACATAGATACATATAGATGAAGGGAAACATCGTGAGGAAATCTGGATACTCGTACATCTGCGAAAAAAATCAAGGGTGTATGTGAATGTTAAGTTCTTAACAAATACTGGGCCAGCGTTGGGACCACGCAAAATAGTCATGTTTGATTGCAGAAAGATGGCCAGAATGTATTCTGGCCATCCATACCTTTGTATTATATCGTAGTCTAGCAAAACTCAGTACAAAAACGGCCACTACTCTTAGCAACGTCGTATGTCAGTATTGACTCTGAACTGAGATACGAGCTTTTTTTAAAGTAGGTATTTGATAGTGAGTTTTGATTGTCAACCGACGATATTATACATAATATGATGTAGATACATAATATTTGCCAAGTATCCTTCTCTATTATCGTAGTAAGTATCGTATCTAAAGAGTCCGCGCACCACACAGGGTGGAACCGCAAAACCCCCATTTTACGTGTACCTGTTCACGTTTTGCGGTTTCTGTAGAAACCTTATTTAACTTAAATGTTATGTTCAGACTCGCAACGCAATGCGCACAGTAATACCTCTGGTGTAGCTGGCGTATATAGGCCACGGTATCTGCTTACGTACACTTTTTTGCAAACGTCGTTGTACAACATTTTGTTCCACTTTAGCACTTACTGCCCCAAACAGTCAGACACGACGAAACTAAAAACGGGTTAAAAAATAACGAAGATAATTATCTAAAAAATATATATTCATACAGTACAAATATGGTACAGTTAAAAAACTGTATCCAACAAGCTACAATATAATAACATTTCTTAAATCAAATT
This sequence comes from Thaumatotibia leucotreta, assembly GCA_025490895.1. Lineage (NCBI taxonomy): Eukaryota > Metazoa > Arthropoda > Insecta > Lepidoptera > Tortricidae > Thaumatotibia > Thaumatotibia leucotreta. The sequence goes on from JALPQI010023572.1 coordinate 10,669, forward strand.
CTGCATCAAAAGCAGTAGTAACGTAAATGCGTAAATAATCCACGGTAAAGCACTATAATGAATAACTATGTAAAATATGAATCAACGTTTCATTAGCGAAGTTGCTTTTATTGAACTGGAGCTTAAGCCGGTGTTTGCTCCGTTGGTATCACGGCTTCTTTGGGCTCTCCTTCTGTGGGCGTCCCACCTTCAACAGATGCTGCCTTGTCTGTGGCCACTTGACCCTCCCCAGGAGTGGCTTCGCCTGACTCTGGGATAGGCGCTATAACAGGAGCAACCTCAACGCTAGGCTCAGTCGCCTTCGGAGGTTCTACGACCGGAGGACCCGTTTGAGGCAACTCCACAACGCTGGCCTTAGAAGAAGATTTCAATTTGGTCTGAGATGTCGCAGCGTGCCTAGAGGGCGCCTTAATCACGTTCGTTTTGCTTCCGTCCCCTACAGCTGGTGTTCTTCGACCTTTACCTACCTTACTAGGCAATGGAAGGAAAATCCTGTATTCAGTAGGCAAATCTTCCTCGGGAGTCAACCTGTCAGCGAAATAAATTCGTCTCAGACGTATATTGGCGTTAACTTTTATCTTTTGTACTTCGACGAACGATTTACTATATGCACGGCGAGTGAATTCAGATAGATTGAATTGGATCTGGTTCCAGCCATCTGCTAGTCCGATGGGCATAGCAGTAGATAAAGGCAAAATCTGTGTTGTGCTCTGAAAATTGGATACACGGAATCTCCTTCTTGTCCCTGTGTCGTCCAATATCGTTACCTCAAAAGTGAAATATTTCTTCAGATTTTTTACCACCATAATCAAAAACGGCATTGAGATACCAAGAACTTTATTGTTCGGTGGGCATGTTATGTACGCAGTACTTACATTACTTCCTCTTATGTCTAACACTGTAGACTTGAGATCTGGGTCTAGCAGCCTGGCGATATTACCATTCTTCAAATGAACCTCCCATAACTCTAAAGGCTTTGCACAACAACTATAGAATACAGTAAAGAATCCGCGTTGATACGCCGTACGGAACATTTCAGATCGATTCCATTCAAACTATTCCTTAATAACCGTTCACAGTTAATAAATATTTGCAATCGGCTAAATTGTTATTCGATATTTGTTTACTTTTTACTTAAATGACAGTTTCTAGCTGTCATTTGAAAGAAGCATTATGATTCCTTGACAAAAAGGTCAAAAGGATCATAAAATACTTTCTTTTGTCTATTCTATGTAGAAACTGCGGCCTTAGCACATTTGTGTTTGACAGTAATACGCTGCTATCCGTCTCTTTTCAATTATATTGATTAAAAACCTCTGAGCTAACTTGTAAGATGGCGACAGCAAACAAGTAAGATGGCGACAGAATGGTGCATAAAATGTTAGTGATTTGCAGGAAAATCCTCACTTTGTATATATTTTTAAGTTTCGTCTCACTTGTTCGGTAAGAGTGTCTCATACGCATAAATGAGGCGCGCCGTAGGTACATTATTCCTCCTTAGGGCTACAACAGATACAAGAATACGACACAGTAGACATTAATGTATTAAAAATGATAATTCAAAGTACCAGTACCCTGAGTACCCCAAGCACATCTTGTGTTTGACAGCAACTCGCAGCTATCCGTTTCTTTTCAAGCGTATTGATTAAAAAGAGACGGGTAGCTGCGAGTTATTGTCAAACACGAGATATTCTTACCCTACAGGACAACACGACTCACCTTCTTCTTTGTCACCTACCTGTTGTAATTTAAGTAATCCCTATTTTTGCAATGATAAAGACCATTTTCATGTGGTTTTGTGAAAATATTTTTTTCTCTTACAAGTGTGATGAAAAACATCTTGTATGCCACGGGCCAACGGGCGATACAAGAATTACCAACTCGTGTAAATTCCGCACCCTGTCCGTCTTTGCTTTCACACCTTTTCACTATTTCTTATTTATCACCCATAATACCTACGAAATGTACTATTACAACTCTATAGTAGATGACGTAACAAATTAATTTTGTAGATAAAATGCTTTTATTTATACTTTACATGCAATGTTTCTCTGTTTTCTATTTTCTGTGTAGCATTCAATAAAATCTAAAATATCTAAAGTACGGAACCGCTTCGAATAAAATTCCCATGAGATCCAGATACAGGGTGTGTAATAGTGATGACGGAGACTATTCAAACTTGGTACCAATCACAATACACCAAGCACTCGCGTCATCAAACGCAAACTTTGCGTTTTGCCAAAATGCAGACAGCGACGTCTTTAAGTTCTTGTCTATGTTGATAGCCAAATAGCTATTTAACTGACCATCGGTGGTCCTTATCTCGTCGCAATAAGGTTTATGAATTGTCATTTAATGGCACGCGTACGTGCGCATTGTGCACTGTCTGCACGAGGGAGTTATCGGCGCCAGACTACTTAGATTCGTCGCCGGCGGAAATTAGTATTTTTGTACGCCGTCTTTTGTGCTTATTCTATTGACTTTTCTATTCACATTGAGAATATTCAGGAGCCTCATTATTTTATTTCCGTATTTTTAACAGTAGGTAAAATTTATAAGAATAGCATTTCAAAATGTATAGGTATACATTATACCATAAAATGATCACGGCATGATTTCACATTTACAATTTAACATGAGCAATGAAATCATGCCTTGCGAATCGCCTTGTAACAAATGAGAAAGTCAGACAACACAAAAACTCCCCAACGTTCATGTAGAAATATAAAAAAACTTTTAAAAGAAAAGCTCGTTTCGCTGTGATTTATCATCCCATTTGTCATCCTCGACACTAGGAAAATATGTCACGCAAACCCACAAGTAACGCTCACACACGGCCAGCAAAATAACATTTTTGTCGTCTCTAAATCACGTGACTTTTCCACTATGTGGGCGCCCTTAGAGACGGCAGAACCCCGGGACAAAGGAGAAATGAAAAAGATCCTTTTGTCCGTCGCGATAAGGAGTGCATGTGATGCGAGACATACGTGCTCGACGCCTACTTACCTCGCCGCACCCATCAGACGTATAGGAATTCTCATTGTTTGTGCGAATATGGGCGATGGAGCATCGACCGGACCAGCTAACGTGACCGAGTGCTTAGTCAAGATGATAAGACATCGAACGAGAAATCACTTGATTATAATCTGTAAGTGAACCGTAAATTCGTGTAACATAGATACATGAGGATTATTATATTACACGTAAACGTATATTTTGAATTACTAAAAAAATATGTACATATAACATTCAACGCTAAGCACATAACGCATTATATTCTAAGCGTTTAACTCCTTTTCATATTATCTTAATTTATTTATAACTGCACTATGATTGTTACCACCGAGGGCTGCTAGCTGCTACATTTACGTTGGCGGTGCACAATTTTCTTGACTAAATATCCTTGATACAGGGTATTACAAGATAGTAAATCATGAATCTATTAATGATTTTGAACTATACTATCTATGCGAGTAAATTTGAAAACTAAAAAAAAGACACTTCTATATATTTTGGTCAACCTATCTTAGCCCATTTCTATTAAACAACAAATTGGCAACAATTTAAAAATTGTAAAAATTGTTCAAATAGTAGATTGATGTTTGATTATATTGTATCACCATTTTTGTAACAGCCTGTATACACACCAGAATATGACTACGATTGTGTTGTAAACAGTTTGACCGTATTAATTGTACGTTAGTCGTACTCGCCAAGTGATTAGAATGGCACCCTAGCTCCTACATATCAACATTAGCTTTTTTTCAGAGATAAGATTTTTTCGAACGGTTTTTGCAACTTAGGGGAATCCCCTACGCGTAGTTAAGATATCATTGCAATTTTTCGGGATTAATGGTATAGAAAACGTATAGAGATAACACGAACTGCTGTCGGAAAAACAATAAGATATATTGTTTGCACACGCCATTTTTCCGGTCAAAGCCATCAAATATGTCATAGAAATTCATTTTTTTGCGATAGCAAGATTTTTAGTATATCAGTGTTTTTTATCGTATAAGGCTTTAATCGTATATTAAGACAATTTAAGTGGGATCTTAGTTATTTTAACAAAAAATTACATCCTTCTCTTGTTGTTTTGGTGACAAATAAAAAAAAATATCTTGAGACATTTTACACAAATTGACCTAGTCCCACGGTAAGCTCAATTAAGGTTTCTAATGTGGGTACCAAGCGACGATATATATAATAGATAGTTACATAATATAGATACTTAAATACATACACAGCCATGATCAAGGATCAATTTTTGATAAATAAATACACAAATAATGCCCTCGTCGGGATTCGAACCCAGAACCTCCAGCTTCGTAGTCAGGGTCACTACCAACTAGGCTATGGAGGCCGACAAAATGGCAAATGTATTCTTATTGCCGTCACCACGCGGGTACATTTTTCAAGCGAATAAGAATCTTTACAATATATTTTACACCAACTACTCCCGTAATGTATCTAAAAGTCAGAAAACTGCAGTCAATTCGTTGAAAAAACAGAAAACGGCGTTTCAGATGTGCTTGGTATATTTACAAAGCTCATTGCGCCGCGCAGCGAAGCGTGGTCTGCATAATGTATCGAACGGAGCCTGCGAGCTTTGTCTGCGTTATTTACAACCGGCCCGTGTATTCACGCGGAAATTGGATTTGTAAAATAAGACACTGTGTAAATAATCTTTATCTAAAACATATATTTGCAACGAGTCCATGATTCGCGAGCGTTAATTCATTCTGCTTAAAACATATGTGGGTCTTAGCTTTTGTTACACTGTAAGACTTTTGACACAAAAAAACCTAAGATATGGAGGCTTGTATGATTGTTTGCCAGTTATACCATAGAAAAAAATCAAGAAATAATCATTAAGCACGCAGGCTCTCGTTTTGAGCGCTTCTTTTTAATAGGCTACTTGACTCATATCAAATGTAGTGCAAAAAATTATTATTTTCCGTAGTATTTATTTAAAAGATCAATATTTTTCGATTACGGTGTATTAAAAGTGTTTGATGGGTACATATTTTTGATTGAAAAAGTTGTTTTATTTTTTTTAATTTCGTACTCTGAAAACGGTGTCCGCCATGATGTGACGTCATAGGATCTTAAACTATCTTCATGTCGAATCTTATACGAGTGAAGTTCGCCATGGACATGTAGGCATGTAGCTTTGCTGTGACATTGACATAACATAAGTGACATGTCAAATGTTTGTTTTCGGTTTGAGTGACGTCACACCACAGATAATCTAAGCATTAACATGGCTAGTATCGTTTTCGCGCGGTAACGAAAGTTTAAATTTTAAGTTATAATTTTGCGGTTTTCTAGGTCGTGAAAAAATATATTTATATTTTTTTTCCGTTAATCTGATATTGATTAGTAATATACGATAAACTTTAAAAATGGGTCAAGTAGCCTATTTACTAACTTATTAAACTTTCTTCAAATATCCACGAACCAATGGGCTTATGATGGTTCCATTTATATCAATATGTGTATTGTGCTGTGTTGCCTGCCGTGAAACTGTTCACGTGATGGCCTCATCGGAAGACCAGCGCTCGCACTCGCTAGCAACATGCTGAGATGAGGCCATTTCGTAGCATACACGCTTTTATTTGTATAATTATTTTTCGTTTCTGTATTTTGTGATTTTTGTGTATGTGTGTGTTACGAATAAAATTATTTCTATATATTATATCATTGTTCTTGTCACGTTCTTCCCATGCAAGTGCCAAAAAGACGCATAGGATGACAAACGGTAGAAGCGACCACTACTTACAGGCTATGATTATTACTTAACTTACACTTTAAATGTTATTGACGTTATTGTAGATAATGTACCTCTTATTCATAAACGTCTCCTAACTTACTATAGACATAATAATTAGACTGAACCGTCTGTTTCCTAAGTTAGGCGACTCTTATGAATAAGAGGGTAAGTATTTTAATTGTGTTGGGACAAAAAGCTCACTTCCACAATCTGATTTTATCCATAATTTTTAAAAATGTCTAATCAGCGATATCAGTAATATAATCAACTGTGTTTCGAATAAACATGTGTTTTGAGTACTGAGTAAATTAAAATTCTGCTTAACCGTTTTGAACAATATTGTGTAGGACAACCTTATTTTTATGCCAACGTTGATGTCCCCATGATATTGCAGCGGGCTGAAAATAATCGTCCTCGGCTTGGGCAGAGACAATGTATCGAAATTAATATCCGAGCTCGGCGAACAATTTGTCCACCCGGAATGCGGATAATTAAACGGACGGCCCTTAGCTAAAAGTATAGCTATGCTTCACTAATAAATCTGCTGGAAACAGGTCAAGTGTTTTGTTCGTAACGTCGTAATTCTGACAACAATGGAGCGGCCGTTCAAGCGTTTACTTCATATGTGTATGACTAAAGCTGCGTGGTGACAGCAGGAAGAATACATTTGTCACCATCCCAACTCT
>JALPQI010023573.1:0-11448 GCA_025490895.1 Thaumatotibia leucotreta
AAATAAACTTTTGACTAAAATATTGACTCATGCATCTTTGTATAGTAAAATATTACAGTTTTAGAGTGAAAGAGTGTATTTACAGGTTAGAAAGTTGCTTACTAAATATGACAACTAAAGATGAACAGGCTTTAATGTAATGGTTTGCTATATTGTCTGAGACACAGACCAAAATGCCTGTTTATTAAAACTATTAAAAATATTTAAATAGTATCGACAACAAAGTCAGCTCAAATGCTCTATATGAATAAACTGTAATGTTATTTTGAATTAGTAAGGGTATTCTTAAATTAATGGACACGGAATTGGCTTAAGATGAGGGAAAAATGCTTTATGTTGACTGCATAAGAATAAAAAAGGCATCAAATTCTGGTTTGGAAAAAATGGGTCAAAAACCATGACCATGAAAATACTGATTTTGGACGTTGAATTAAGGGTTAAGAGAGAAAATCTAAGTGGATAAATGTTATAATGTACTTGTTACAAAACATTTACACCCTGGGTCGCGTTTTATAAACTTACAATTTTCAATTTCGCTGTTTCCCTCTCTAACACACACACATATTGGCTAGAAAGAGAGACAAACAGTGAAATTGTAAATTGAAACTTTTTAAATCGCGACCCTGTTTAAATATGTATATCCCTGTGTAAATATATCCTTCAGAAAAAAATTTCATTATCCTTTTCCCCAGGCATATAAAAGATAAGGACCGCTAACATTTATCTGACAGATATATTTTATTCAGGGATGGTGATACATGCCGTTAGAAAACAAATAATTTTGTGTATATGTGTTTTTGATGTCAAAATCAAACTAAACCAAATTATGCCAGTAATATTAGCCACTTCTAAGGTGTGTTTTTTATATCTCTATTTCATAAAACAAGGTACTGTCTCACATTTATACCTATTCCAAACATATGAACTGGCAGCCATATGCTGCAAAAGTTGTTTTCATAGCTTATTTTACAATATCACTTTAGAAAAAAAACAATTGTTCAGTGTGAAAAACCTTGGTTACATAGTGCACTATTGAAACCAAAAAGTTACTTTAGGTAATAAAATTAGGGACCAACTACAGTTTATGATCAAAAACGCCAATTTCGTAGGTAAAGACCCATTATTCTGTTTATATTACTATAATTCAGCCACTAGAAAGTCACGTAAGTTAGTGATAAGATAAAGCCGCATGAACATACCCTGTTCTTAGCTCAGTTGTTTCTTTAATTATCCATTCAAAATAGTATACAATTTTGGCAGTGACCTGCGTAGCTAACTACGCATACGACGCGTCAGAGCCAGACGAGCTGACCATCAGGCCGGGCGAGGTGCTCCGAGAGGTGGAGAGACTTCCGGGGGGCTGGTGGCGCGGCGAGCTGAGGGGCAGGAGAGGCATGTTCCCGGACAACTTTGTCTCTGTCACCACAGAGCCCACCAGTGCCAGGTGAGAAAGAGAAAAAATAACTCCCTTTGATAGATATACTATAAAAATAGGAAGGCTAAGGACGACAGGGGCTTTCCCAAATATCTTTTTTTATGTTCCACAGATAGGCCATAGATTAAACATAAAGGCCATAGTCGGATTTTCATAGTAAGTCAGCCTTTAAATCAACCAGACTCTAGTATTTTTTTGTGAGTACCTCTTATGGTGAAGAATATTTCTGCTGAGTATCAACGTCCTATCGGTGACAGTTTTTGACTTATGATTTTTTTTAGTTTTTTCTTTAATGTGTTGTATCTCAGGATGTATAAAAGCGAATTGCTTCAAATTTTGAAATAATGTTCTTTATTTAGATATGCATCGAATTTAAAAAAATGAATATCGATTGTTGTATAAAAAAAAGAAAAAAAAAGACCAAAAAAATTTTCATATTTTTTTTTGTGTACCTATGAAGTAGTGACACCTCTATTTTCTTTTTCTAATTATAGACCATACATTGGCCTACTAGTTGCCTAAGTATCAAAATTTTCCAAGCGGTACTTCTTACCAAAAATCGGCAATATGTGTGGTCAAGTTCTGCATTCAATCGGTGTTTTTCAATGTAGTATACAAACTCTTCATTTATATTTGAGTTTTCTTATCAGGTTATCTTATTTAAGAGTAAATGCTAATTAATGACAACTTAATGTCATCATGATGCAAGCTGTTTATTTCATTATTAATCGGCCGTTTACCATTTCAACTAGCGTATCTCGATAATATTTAACTGCAATATATTATTTTTAATGAATCTCTCATAAATAATATCGAATTACGCTAGTTAAAATAATAAACGGCCGATTTATAATGAAATAAACAGCTTGCATCATGATGACATTAAGTTGTCATTAGCATTTACTCTTAAATAAGATAACCTGATAAGAAAACTCAAATATAAATGAAGAGTTTGTATACTACATTGAAAAACACCGATTGAATGCAGAACTTGACCACACATATTGCCGATTTTTGGTAAGAAGTACCGCTTGGAAAATTTTGATACTTAGGCAACTAGTAGGCCAATGTATGGTCTATAATTAGAAAAAGAAAATAGAGGTGTCACTACTTCATAGGTACACAAAAAAAAATATGAAAAATTTTTTGGTCTTTTTTTTTCTTTTTTTTATACGACAATCGATATTCATTTTTTTAAATTCGATGCATATCTAAATAAAGAACATTATTTCAAAATTTGAAGCAATTCGCTTTTATACATCCTGAGATACAACACATTAAAGAAAAAACTAAAAAAAATCATAAGTCAAAAACTGTCACCGATAGGACGTTGATACTCAGCAGAAATATTCTTCACCATAAGAGGTACTCACAAAAAAATACTAGAGTCTGGTTGATTTAAAGGCTGACTTACTATGAAAATCCGACTATGGCCTTTGGAATTATTCAAAGGCAGTGTTGCTAACCCGCGATTTTTTAAATTTCCCTCCTTTTTCTACTAATTCCTTCATTTCCTTCGGCAACGAGTCTGTGTTCTCGTTGGTGTCATAAATCATAACATCTAATGAAAATATGATACCAAAATAAAAAGTTTAAAGAGATAAATAAGATTTGAAGGTCCTTGTCGGTATTTAAAGGAAGCCATTTAGAGATCATTTATATATAGATTGACATTCTACAGTGCTCCTTCAATCACTCATTTTAATAAAACACAAGATATGCCAAATATTTATACGAGGAAGTGAAGGAAGTCAAAGCTTTCTTAGATTACTCACACACGGAATGTTTTCGACAGCATTCGTCTTTGGTTTCTAAAACCATTACGTGGGCTGGTAATTTGGTGAACCACTCCATAATTTCCCATGAGGTCAAAACGTAAACATAGTGAATACTGTTGATTGTTAACTTCATTGTTCAATTAGGTACTTGGTGAGAATATATATTGAGATTAATCGTAACTACAATCCAAAGTTCATTCATTTGTTTGCCTTTGTTCTGAGAAAATAAGGTTAATAATAGCAATCGGTTAAAACGTAGACACTACAAGTCTTCACCGTGGCAGATAGCAGAACGGTAGTCGTGTAGGCGAACGCGGACGAACCGCTACATTCTGCTTCAAACAATTACTTAGCGGGTGTCAACAAAATCAAGATTAATTTGTAGAGATTACAAAACGCGGCGAGCGTGAATCATAGCAGAGATTCCTCTGTAGTATCGTATTTGTAGTGCTTATACTTCATTTTTGTTGAAGTTACGAATAATGTAAATAAACAGTTCAAAGAAATATCTGGAATCTAGCTCTGTTTTATTCTTTTCATGCGTTAGGATAATCTGTTGGTATTAGTTGATGAAATAATAATTACATAGATTTAGCAGTATTCAATGACGTACATTGGAAATTAAACACATTTTGAATATAAGGTTACATTGTTCGCAACTGAGTTAGTCACTATTTTATGTCACTCGTTGCCATGTTTACGTATCCTGGGTCACCATTACAATAACAGTTTAATAGCATCACAATTAACAATACTTTGACAGTTACGCGGCCTTTCCTAGGACCACCTAGGAAAGGAAAGCTCTACTATCATGATTAGTAGGTAAGGTACTAGGTTGGTACCTAGTACCTTACCTACTAATCATGATAGTAGCGCTTGCAGGATACTTTCTTCTAGCAAACTAGGCAACGGTTGTCCCCTGACGTAACAGAATAACAACAAAATAATGCACCTATTTTTTGGCCACCCTGTGTAGAGTCATCGTACAAGAAGCTTACTTCTTGCGCATGTGCACGCTCTGTATTATGTTTTCAAAAGTTGTTATTCATTAGACAAGTTAAATATTTGAAGTTATAAGTATAACTTGTAGTCGGAAAGTCGGCGTTTATATTTAAATATTAAATTTCAACTTAACTTCTTATACGATGGACTTGTAGCAATACTAGCAATTGCTCGTAAGAAATGTTTTAGTATCTTCATTAAATATGTAAAGACCTTTTGCAAGTCTCTGGCGATCTCGTGGAATAGGTATATCTAGTATCTATCTACCAGAACGAGCTCACGTTTTGAAGCAATCATAAAAATGTATATAGTAGTCCTACCATGAGCTGCCGTTACGTTATTTACGCGCGTTTACTTTCTGTCCATTCCGCTCGTACTAATGGCAAAACAGCTCCTAGGTTGAGGTACCTATATTAAAAAATTAAGAACAAACATAGAAAAAAACTCCACTTATTCAGTTGATAAAATGCTAGCAGGATTATTTTTAGTTACTCCAATTCCAATATATGTAGATAGTATGACAACGATGAGCAAAATCGTACCTGACTCGTTAACTATTATTTACTAAACCGATATTAATATTGTTTCTATAAATTTTTCCATAGATACCTATTTACAAATAATTCATACATTTTTGTCACGATTCGGGTTGGGAAACTTCACAAAAATGTTATTGTGTGAATATTGCGGTTGTCTTGCTTGCTATAATGCATACTGATGTTACTTTTTGCGATTGCATTGGCACCTACGGAAATGATTATGATTAACAAATTACTTACTAAGGACAGGGCTAAATAAAACCGATACTTATTAGTTGATCTGATCGTTAGTCGGAAGGTGATAACGGTCGGAACATAAGAAAAGAAACATAAAAACATCACGACAAATAGAATTTCTTGCATGGACTACAAAAGAATAGTACATTACGATACAAGTGCGTAAAAAATCCTTTTCGCACGTGTATCGTACGACGTTTTTCAGTACGTTAGGTACCTACTTACAGATGGCTCTCCGAAGTTTCGACCTGACAAGGAATAAACCAGTTCTCGCACTAGTGCGTAAAAAAACACCATCTGTATTCTGTACTGAAAAAGATGTACAAAGACTACAAAGTTGCTCTCAACACGGCAATACGTGCTTCGTGCTTGTATCACTGTCAGGCGTGGAAAATGTTTAAGTGACTTTTTTATGTAGGTAGTACCTTTATTGAATGTCTACTTCAAACAATTTACATTATCTTCATTTCATCTTAAAGGCCATGGCAAATTATTCAACTGCCACTTGTCGTAAGGTATGAATATAATTATATTCACTACCTTTCCTCATGTGTATTGAACTTTGATTTTGCTTTATAATAGCGAAATGCATTCGCAATATCGCCAGAGATTTCTTAATCATAAGAGTTGAACATTACGGTAAATATGCTTTATGCCCCTATAAATGAACAGGTTCCTTAAAGGTCATATTCATTCAAGTTAGTATTAGCCGTACTGTTAGCCGAGACATCAGGATTCAGGTCCCACCGTTCTATACCGCAGACAGAAAACTAAACATTAAAATACTTCTACATCGCCAATGAACATTTATTATTTTAATTGAATCGAATAAAATCCAATACCTACTTGGACAACATAGTCCAGCGGCCCTACTGCGAACTTCGAAATCCGAATTTTTCGAGGATTTTTCTCTCTCGTAATTTACGATTTTTGATTTTAGCGGTAGTAGGCCTGGGCCTTTGATGAAAAGTTAAAATCCAATCGCAGTAGCTACAGATGTCACTGAGTGACGGCTGACTTATGTTTTTCTCTTTTTCCACATTATTTTCTGGGCGGCTAACAGCAATTCTATCTATCAAGTGCCGTATGTGGCTCGTGGCTCGTAAGCTGCAGTTTATCGACTTCTGACCTACTCTATTATTATCCGTCGTCGGAAAAGAGACGTATTAAAATTGAATCTAGACGGGGTGTAAGTCTTAACGGGGGTTAGTTTAGCCACTTGAACGTCCGATGATAGCATAGTATCCAAACAAAAAAGGCAGTAGACTGTTCGTGGATGCTATACTATCCCATGAAGTCGAAGGAGACACAGTTGATTATAGCGGCATTTAGCGAAATATAGAGGCATTATTTCCTAATTCCCTTGTTACAAAAACGTAGCCTAATAAACTAGTTTGCGCTAAAAAATATATATGGCGGTGTACGCTCATTACTCAGTCGATAAAAAATTATAATTTGTCAGTGTTGGGTCAAACTGCCTGAGTGTTTGCTAAGGACTCCTAGTTATGTCGTAAGTATTTCACGTTAATTTACATATTTTTGGGGTTATTATACATAAAAATGATCAGGAACGTGTGCTCTATACGATAATGTGTATCATCTTAAGTTTTTGACAGTGTGATACCTGTCAAGTGAGTTTAAAATATGAAGGTTATCTTTCTTATTTTTTTACCGATGTCTTAAGTTTAACCTTGATTATAGTCAAAATCATTAGGTATTTTACAATGACTATCATTGTATTTTAATAATTGTATTTTCATTTATACTCCTGATTTTTTTTATTATTATACCTTAAGTAGTTTAGAAAATATAAACGTTTTTGTAAAATCTTGTGACTGCGCAGCGCGGGGCGTACGTCGCTAAAAAAACCCGGACAGTTGACCGGAATATGGTCGCGCGGGGTGGACGTTCAAGTGGTTAGGACATAATCAGTATACATTCAAATAACTTTTACTTAGAATTAGAGCAAAAACAATATCCTTGCAAAATAATTCGGCGCGCAATGTAGAGTAACATACTCAAGTTTAACGCTCGTTGACAGTTCTAATTTAAAAAGCAGATGACATAATTGCCATATCAATATTAACAAATGTTGGTACCATTGCTGCTCCAAAATCTTTGAAAAAATCTGTGGGGTAATAATTAAGTGTAACTTAAAAAAAACTGGTCATCCACACTAATGAATCCCATGCCTGGTTTAATTTATCGCCAGTGTTAGATTTACATACGGTATACCTTACTAGCTACAGTGGCTACGTGGCCCGGCTTTGTTTATACTAAGATCTTCCTCTTAAATCACTCTATCTGTTAAAAATCACACCAAATCCACATCCATTACGTACGTAGTTTTAAGATCTAAGCACAGGTACATTAAGACATACAGTTGGAAGCAGCTTTGTTTTATACTGTGTAGTGATATCCATATAGATCAGGGGGGTTCCATGACGTACGAATGCGATTCAGTTAGGTAAAGGGATAGTGATATACGACTCGTATAGCCTTGTTCCTTTCTCTCGACCTAAACTGAACCGCATCAGTACGTCATAGTAACCCCCTTGGTACACGGTTACACGAAAAGCGGGTGACACAGAGAATGATAACCTGTAGAGGAAAATAGTTTAAATAGTCAAACAAATGTTGCCACAAGCCAAAGTCACAAGGTCCCTATACGGTGTGTAACCGGCATGTATAAAGTTTCTTGAAAGTGAACAATGACATCCTGATTCTTCCCCGTGCATAAATAATGTACAAACTCAAATCGCGGTGTTAATTAATTTTCTCTTTCGTTGAGTTGAGTGAGAAGCTCTTGGCAATGACAATGGTCAACATCGCATCGTCTTGTTTTTCAACGAAGCACTTTAAATGCATTACAACATTAATTGCACAGCTAATTTAGTTAATCGTACACTATTAGTACTTGAAAATTATTGCTAATAGTGCGCATTTTTTATCCGGTTTCATAAAATGCCAGTGCTTTAAATATATATTCTGCATATCTGTGGATCCCACACACCGTTTTATACGCACTCGAGTTCTCCAGGAACTGGTTTGGATACAATTGCCATGCGAGTCTTATATTTCTAGTTCACTGACACACATAAGTACCTCTTGTGATTCAACATAACTGGTTCTGTTTTGTTTATTATAATTCAACGCTAATCTCCGTGAAATTTGATGAGGTGAAAGTTTACTCTAAATTTAGGTTCAGGACAAGAACCGTTTCTTCATCGTAAAATTACAATACCAAATGGGAGCTAGGACGTAGATTAACTTCATATGTATCTCCCTCGTATCAGGACAACCCTAACTAGGCAGGTCGTTATAATATAAATAACACAACAGACGAAAAAATGACTAAATCATATACCTAGTAGAAAATAATGTATGCATGACGGATATTTATGCAAAAACATTTGATATGAATATGATGTACTGTATTTGAATAAAGAAGTTATTTACTTCATATGAATTCAGCGCATCGCATACAATACAATGTGTGCTTACTTATGTTTCGTGTCTATAGTAATACTGATCAGTGTGCTCATTTAGTTGCCAAAAAACTCCATAAACGTAGTGGATAGTGCTTATCTTCCCATAGTTTTATTACAACTTGCAAAATATATAGGTACTTGCAAATCCTAATGTTAAGAAGACAGATATCACGGTAGTATAAACAGATGAAACCAAACCGCTTTGAAGCTCTGTCTTCGTTTGTTGCTCGCAGCATAAGTATTAGAGCAAATGATGTCATTCGACTTGCGGCTACATGATTTTGATTTAGTATACAAACAGGAACTCAACTGACCGGTCGTAGATCTTATGTACTTGCAGTAAGGTTTACCAATGATCAACGATGTCATCAGTGTTATATGTATAGTGTCTATCTTATATGTACATGTAGATTGTATAACAATGTGTGTAGGATTAGATCATAATATAAGGTACTCCCTAGTGGACATCACGCGTAGAATAGTGTCTAATGTTAGTAAATATTGGTTATAGTTTGTCGAATTTCCGATGTTTATGTTCTCTGTTTTGATAATCAAGGATAGCAAGATTTACTGGAAGTGTAAATACGACAGTGTTGTCATCGCTTATTAACGAATAAACTAGGTACGAAATACGGAATTCTTGATGTGATTGTTTTGGCCATTAATTTAGTGGAATAATATCACGTATCATTAACGTCTAATTTTAGTTTAAATAGTACTATAGCTACTATTAGCTCTTCGATAGTAACTCGAAACCAATATTATTGTGAATTGTTGAAACCGATACTGTTGAAGTATCTTGCGTTGCGAGTCGTCTGTGCTTTGTCGGAATTACATATTTGAATCCGCCAATCATCATAACACAAGGACAAGGGTGTGTTATATGAGCTTTCCAACATTACCACGTGAAACATGAAACATACCTACCTACCTACTACATATATTGTGCATTTGTAATTGCCGACCCAGTTTCGTAAATTTTGCAAACAGGTGTCTATACACCTGTAAAATGTATGTAGTAAGACTTAAAATTAGTCAGATATACATTTTCCTATGCCCTACCTTTGCTACCATGTCCCAGGTATGAACAGTTTGCTATATTAGCCTGATAATTTTTTGATTAGCTGTATTTATAATGAGTCTGTATCTTATCAGTGTGGATAAGGTAGTGATAAGGCGCGGTCTGTGACTTGGTGTTTATTCTGCGGCCCTTGCTAGAAATACGTTGTATTTACAATTTGTGGTATGTCTTTAACACTATTGGGAATAAGTAAGTTTATTAGAAGTTTTTAACAGTACTTAATGTAACTAGTGTACACGCTGCATTTGAGTTTGGTTATGTGCTTGAGTGGAGAGATGGTTAGTGGTTTCAATTACGAAGGTCTAATAGTTGCCGGATTATGTACCTATTCGAATCTGAGCCAGGCCTGTGACTACCAAAAATTATGCCAATGATAAAGGGAGTACATTTTACTAGGTTCGTATCGTTGTACATATTATACTATAACCGTCTGTTAGAAGTGTTTAAAACTATCTGAAGTGCAAAGTGTGTACGAATATGTAGACGTAAACTTTGTTGAGCGGGTCACGTTTGTTCTTCGGCCGTTTTCACAATCTAGGTCACTGTCACCTCAAGTTGCCGTTTGCATTACCTGCGAGTATACTCGAGTAGGCACTGTAAACATGTATTTGGAAACTCGTCTGTTATAGTTTTTGATTATTAGACAATATGCATATCGTGAAACACACATACGAAGACGTAAACATCGGAAAAATCGGTAATTTACAGAAACTATGTATACCATACTACTACGTTATGTATACGTGATTCTTGTGTGCTGTCTATCTATAATATAATATTAATGTGAATCCAGCTGTTTTAGTGTTCTCCTCAGCTAGGGGCCCACAGTACTTTTAAGGGAACCGAAAGATTAATATTTATATGAGTAATATGCAATACTTATTTCGACATTAGAGCAATGAGCCATATCAGCGTCCTGTTAACTCTCAATAGCAATGGAAGTTTCGTTTAATATAGAAAATCGTATAGCGTCTTTAGTCCTATTTGCAATTGTGCAGAGCCTGCATGGAAGAGGAGGAAATAACAAAACATATTCTTCTAGAATGTAAACAGGTAGTACTAGGCACTTAGGGACTCCAAACATACTAAAGGAGGCAGTTAGCAACCTGAAATAGACGCTGAGTTTCGTGGAGGAGCTTGGATAGTTATAATAGGGCTACCTCGCTATCACTCAAAAAGGCAGAATGGATGTCGATTTGCGGAAAAAGCCCAGTTTAACTAACTACCGTCTTTAGCCTTCACGATATGAATGAATATGTTTTGTCTAGAAGCAGTACTGGCGTGTCGGGTCGCTGCAGGGCGGTGTTCAGCTACCAGCCAGCGAACCCCGACGAGCTACCACTCTGCGTCGGCGACGTGCTTGATGTCCTCGGAGAGGTAAGCCTCACATACAAGGCTCGGAACCGGTTTTTTTCGAAAACCTCGAAATAGCCCAATATTTCAAATGTATTATATTCTTTAAGTAGTACTCAAAATGTTATAAAACTACCAACGTCTTATTTATAAATGACTCCATTAACAAAGAATTGATATACCGAAGAACAAAAAAGAACGAAATTCGAACCGTTCTTTTGTATGAAGTAAAAACCGGTATCCGAGCCCTGCTCACATATTACCCACGTAATTCAGTAGGCTTATGATGGTACCGCGTCTTAAGGTGCACGCAGACTAAAAGAGCATTCGCTGTTCTATCCCCCACTCTACGAAATCAACGAATCACGTTTCGTGTAACGATAGAATTTCGTAGAGTAGGGGGATAGAACAGAGAATGATCTTTTGGTCTGCACGCACCTTTATTGTTTGTCGGCGTTGCCGCTACGCTCTAACAAAGTATGAAAGTGACGCGTAGCACGATAAATGGATAAAACGGGACCATCATAAGCCA